>JAOTRI020117068.1:0-12465 GCA_028564885.2 Zoanthus sanctaehelenae | reverse complement strand
TTCAGATTTTTCGGATGAGATTTGTGGGAGGAGATAGGTTTTTTAAATGTAGTTTTTTTAAGGGAAATTTGAATTTGAATGAATTTTAGAGAAGTTTAAAAACTAATTTTGGAGTTAATATTTGATAGGAAAACGCGAAACCGTCCTCTAACCAAGTTGGACCTTCGCATGGTCTGGAGGGACAGTTTGGCGGCCATTCCCCAAATTCTTCACATTCAAATACTTCTCTCAACTTATTCATTCTCCACCAAAATTTAGGGTAGAGAGTGGCCTTAATTTGATACTATTTCATTTAACATATAAATACCCTACAGATTGAAAAAGTAAGTCTCTATACTTCACAAAAACGTGAGATATTTCAAGTTCAACAGTCACGTTTGGCACGAATTCTAACCTTCGCGTTATTTTACATTACTAAGAAGGATTTTTTGTTAGCAATAAACATTAGAAGATGCAGTAAAATGTTATAAAATCGCGGTCACCAACTTGAAAGCGTGAATTGATATAACAAATGATGCTTTATCTTATAATCATTGCCACGCAGAACTTCAGGCATGTTTTATTATACACTTTTCCTTTTTCGCAAAAAAACAAAGAGACGGATTTGGCTGTATTATTAATGAAATACTTTACATATTTAAAGACATTCTAACGATAGACGTACAAAGTGATTCCATTTTTACAAAGGAAATTATTTGTATAGTTTATCAATCGGCCTTATGTTAGCATATTACGCATTCGAGCAACTTACCATCGAGCAATACTGTTGCGCAGGGCAAAAATATCGGGCAATAACATCGGGTAATACCATAGAGCAATACTGTTGTGCAATAATATCGGGCAATACCATCGAGCAATACTGTCGGGCAATAATATCGGACAATAACATCGGGTAAAACCATAGAGCAATACTGTTGGGCAATAATATCGGGCAATAACATCGGGTAATACCATCGAGCAATACTGTTGCCCAGGCAATAACATCGGGTAATACCATCGAGCAATACTGTCGGGCAATAATATCGGGTAATAACATCGGGTAATACCAAAGGGTGCCAAACTGAGACCTCTTCCACAGCGCTTTCGTTGTACGAATTCAAAATGCTTACATAACCGGTGGACTGGCTTTTTATCGCCATGCGTAACGAAAAAATGTCATAAAAACCTTTTAGAAATACCGTAACTACAGAACTATCCTTTCCAAGCTACGCGTAAAAGCGAGCCTTTTGCTTCTTACTAACAAAGAAAGGCGTAATTAATCAGTTTTTAGTAAACGAAATTACAGCAATGAGAAAATTGTGCTTTCAGAGGTCATCATCCTGGATTGTGCCCACAAAACTTTTACTTCCGGTGGATTTAGCGGAAGTAGCCACGTGTTTGGAAGGCCTGGACGTTGACTTGCTGGTTTCACACCCTGTAGACTAAAGGTTAGAGCAACATCAAAATCAGAACACTGTTTGGGAGTTGCTTTATAAACAAGGCTGTATAAAATGCTTTACAGAAAACCCATTTTCTAACAATTCTTAATTTTTTCTACTACAGAAATAAGCTAAATCCTTTCGAGCCAATTGGCCCATGGAGCCGGCGCTTATCACCGGTTTCTGTAGTGTTAAGCGGATGAGAGTTTTTAACTCCCCGTGGACGGGACACTAATCCATCGCAGGTTAGCTCCCAGCAGATGCTGGTACTCATTTACCTACCCGGAAGAATGGAAAGCTGCGTTGGCTTAGGCGGAAAAGAAGGCCACACAAAGATTCGAATCTCGGCAAAGTGCCGGGATCGAACTTGGGACCTCGTGGTTGGAAAGCAGAGATCATACCAACTGCGCCAACCATGTCAGAAATAATATACTACGTATACAATGGCAACAACCATCTCTCTATAAGCAGATTTTTCATGTTCATGTTTTTATGTGACCGGTTAGAATCTTTCTTCTTTGTTTTATCTACATACGCTTAATGGGAACCTCCACTAAAACAAAATAACTTTAAACCACAGAACATAATGTTTACAATTGGAATTGCTCAATCTTTTTCCAATGAAAGCGTTTGTATTCGAGAAAAATAAATTCCAAAAACGCTTATTTTGGCTTTCAAATTTCCCGGGCGCCGCCATCTTGAATAATTGTGACGTCACTTGGTTGCCCTATTGTTCCAGAACAATTGCTCTTTGTATCAAAACAATTGGGCAACCAAGTTACGTCACAATTATTCAAGATGGTGGCACCCATCTTCACTTTAATTTTACTTTAATTAATTCTTATAGCCAAACTTTATGACCAGCTAATGTTCATTAGTCCAGTTACAATTGAAGATGATCAGAGAATTATCGAAACATGTCTTCTTCCTTCAAAAATAATGTCCTTTTTCTTAAATTCTATAGTGCTCCTAAACCTATATATAGTAATTGAACGAGTAGGACGAACAACACATACTGATAAATCTACTAGCAAAAATTTAGTTTTGTTCTTCTCCCAAATGTAGACGAGGCACAGTAGAATGAAGGGGGTCTGAGAGTAGATAAGAAGCAAACAGTAACAGAACAATGGTCTTGGCCAAAAAATAACTCGTTTTTGCTACCATTCGCAAAAACAATCTTACTTTATTAATGTCGGAAGCCACAGCCTTTTCAGTAATTAAGGGTTTGTTTGAATCTTTGGATGTGGAATTTAATAGTACTGGATTGATCCCCTCCTGAAATGATAACATTTTATAGGTTAGTATACAAACACAGTATTGATATAGTACCATCAATAACAACACCAAGAAGTCTATAACATTTAGGTCTTAAAAAAGAATACGAATCCCATAAAATATTATTCAGATTTACGAAGGAAAAGACATCTTAATCCAACTGGATGCACTGCTCAAACAAGCTAAGGTTGACAGCTGAACAACTGAGCCCAGAGCAACAAACGCAACTGTTCTTTATTCATAACAAATCTGTTTTCTTTTCTCTTTAAAAAGTATGTATAATAACGTTCGAGTCTTTAATCTTACATTGTCAGATCGAAGCTCGCGTTCTAGAAACCGTCAGATATTTCCAGAGTTTCTTCTGCATTTGCCGAAGTAGATTATTATTGTAAATTCATGTAGTATAGGACAAATAATGGGAAAATAGAAGTCACAAAATCATCATTTCCATGACCACTAAATGGGCAGAGACAATTTAGACATTGTGAGATCTGGTGGTAACATTATCACCATCACCATCACTATCACCATCATCACCATCATAATCATTGTCACCATCACCATCATCATCATCAACATCATCATCATCACCTCCACCATCATCACCTCCATCATCATCACCATCACCATCACCGTCATCACCATTACCATCATCATCATCATCATCATCACCACCATCACCATCATCACTATCATTATTAACATTATCGTCGTTAATCATGATATCACCGCAATGTTCCACATAATCGACATTGCTCTAGCTATATTAATGCAACGCTTACTTTTTCGTTCCATTCAATTTCCGTCATAATACGTTGAAAACATTCGTTCATGTACTGGAACTAAAAAAGAAATATAAAAGTTGAGTTTCCTTCACACAATAAAAACATTCCCATGTACAATACTAGTTCCTAATAATCTTAAATGACCACAAGAAACACTCAAACAAACCAAACCTGAGAGCTACAAGATACAACTAACAATAAAAATACACTAAAAGCATTCACAGGAACAAAAACCACAAACAATATCATTGAGACCATTGTTAAAGCCACAGTTGTAAACATTACAACCAAACGCTAATAGTATCAAAACTACAAAGGTAATGCCTTTAGCACCTTACCAAAATTACGAACCCAAACAATTTCAATCCCTACCACTACATCTCCCTAACACCATCACTACTTGTAAAGTCTCTAGCACCAGTTTTATCACTATAACTGCCACTAGTACCATAGCCAACTATAACATTACCACAACTACTGACCTTCTACCATCATCACTACCAGGAGTAGCTCAAGCACTAGTTAGACTACTATCACTGCCACTATTACCATAGCCAACCATAACATTACCAGAACTACTGACTCTATACCATCATCAGAACCAGAGGTACTTCTAGCACTAGTTATTCTACTATCACTGCTACTAGTACCATAGCTAACTATAACATTACCACAACTACTGACCTTATACCATCATCACGACCAGGAGTACCTCTAGCACTAGTTATACTACTATCACTGCTACTAGTACCCTAGCTACAGTAATATCACACTACTAACATTAAACTATCATCACTACCAGGAGTGCCTCCAGCACTAGTTATACTACTGGTAATAGCAAGACCAATAATATATGAATAAAGCAGCCACTGTCACCTATGCTGCTATTAACACAATCAACACTGATAGGCTACATAACGCAATAACATTCTTTTTTTTATTCACTTTATACCAGCCACATTTCCAAGATATAGAAAACACTTACGTAAGGTGAAAATATTTTGACCCACTTTGGGTCAGCCTCGGCATGCTTTTGGTATTCAAAGCAAAACGCCATTCCTTCAAAATCTGCTTCAAATTGCTTTATCTCCTCCCAGTCGAACGAGCGTACCTGGGACTAATATAACGTAAAATACATAAAAATTTACAGTAAGAGAAACCTTCTAAATTATATTTCATTCTTTACACTAAGGGTCTATTTGTTTGAGCCCATTCCAACTATTATCGAATAAAAATGAAGTTTTGAATTTTCTTCCAGATCGTTAGGGCGATGAGATTCTTACTTGTAACTTTGAAAGGAGAGCAGTCATACCAATCTGACAAACCTACATATATTATTACCTCCGCCAAAAAGGTTATGTTTTTGTCGGAATTTGCCTATTTATCTGTGTTTATTTATTTATTCACTTGTTTGTAAGTTAGTTAGCAAGATAACTCAATAAGGTATGGACGGATTTTGATGAAATTTTCAGATATTGTCAGAAATGGGCCAGTAAAGAACTGATTAAATTTTGAAAGTGATACGAAAGAAACGCAGGATTCTGGATCATTTTCTTAATTTTGTACGAATACAAGCATACAACCACACTCAGCGTCATTTACAATTGTATGGCTACAATTATAATTTACACATGTAGTATGACTCAGATTGCACTTGTAAATTCCAGTGTTGAATTCTAATGTTGCAACTGATGTCGCGTGGGGATCACCTTGGCGGAGGTCTGCGCTCTCCGAGTGCTTTTCTAGTTTAAAATTCCTTCTCCGGAATAGGCCCAAACGAACGTACGCTAAAGTACATTCTTAGTGTAAAGAAGGACATGATGCAAATGTTCCGATGCTGCTAAAATAAAAATAAGTTGCTTCAAACAAACAATAGCTGGAATCAAACTGCTGCGTGTGCATCGGTCGAAAACGCGTGACACTAGAGACCCCTTGCAAACCAGAATTATGGGAGAGACCTGTAGTCATTCTCGTTCCCACACCACAGCATTTTTCTAAGCCGTCTTGAGGGCGAGAAGGAGCTGTAGTGCAAGAGCTGACAAAAGTTTAACCAAGGGAAACATACTTTTATCTGGTTAAAGGTCTGGCTTTTCTACATTCTACGCCTTTGTGTAAATCTTTTTAATCAAACGAGCCACAAAAGAACGAGTTACATGGCCCTAAGAACGGGACATGCCAAACATAATTGACGAAAGGCTTCCAGCAATCTTTTCTCACTAGTATCTCAATTTCTGATTCGTCAAAACTGTGTCCATTTCTACTCAGACATCTTATGACCAATTGATGCTTTCAAGGAAGCTATCAGTGACATCATATCAGCAGCTATCAGTTCCTCAACATGTATCAGATTCCAGAACTTTAAGCTCTCGACCACAGTTGTAGCAGAACTTGGATAACACTTCAGCACTGCAACAATGATTTAACTTTTAAATCACCATCATCATCAAATGTAAACTCTGGGAAACTCACCTCCTTAAAGCCATCTTTAGTGCAAGTTTGCAGCCGGAACTGTTTAATGCTAACAGAAGCAATCACATGACCATTCCTTCTGGCATCACAAGCGCAGTGTGGGAATGATATTTCTCCATATCCTTCTAATTCCCGTGCTATATCCAGATACTACACAAGAAGCGAAAAGTGAACGTTAACTGAAGTTTGTTATAAATAAATTAAAAGTCAGTTTTCAAGGGATTCTAGCCTGTGATCCCTGCCGGATGTTTGCTCACAACTCTAACATCAACCTCGTCCCCAGGGTCTTTTTGGGACCACCCGCTGAGAAAAGACCCTGGTTTTGGTTGGTCACGTGCTTTCCAGAATCTGGGAAGTGACAAAAGCATTTTAATTGGGAAGCGTGAGTTGGGTGGGATTTTTGCCATATGCAAATTATTCAGCGTAAGTTATTACAATCCCTGCACTTCGAATTTTTCAACATGGCGACGCCGCAAATTGTGCAATAGTGTTAAATTACCATACCGGGGCACGGAAGAGAACTGCCACAAGAAGCACGTGACCAACCAATACCAGGGTCTTTTCCAAAGACCCCGGGTACGAGGTTGCTCTAACAAAAGAAACGTATAACAAGTACAAATTTATTCAGGTAACCTCCATTTTTTTGGTCCCAGTCTGTAGCTCTTTTATTTGTTGTAATTTGTCCCCCGGTTGCAAGCGCCCTTTCCTTAAGTCTTCGACAGCCTAGAAAGTTTTGAAAGAAAAGTATTAATCTTAATCGTTTCTGAAGTTCTTAATAATACTATAAAGTGGGTGGAGAAATCTTTCAAAACTAATTGTGGTACTGTGCGAAATCATAGAATAGAGTGGAGAAATTATTCAAAACTAATTTTAGTACGGTGTCTGGATCTCAGTCATGGTGATAACTGTGTAGGCTCTGTAACAATACGATTATTCACAAATAATCGTATGTATACGTTATTTGGCACTTCAGAGTATTTTCAAATAATCGTATGTATACGTTATTGGCACTTCAGAGTATTTTCAAATAATCGTATGTATACGTTATTTGGCACTTCAGAGTATTTTCAAATAATCGTATGTATATGTTATTTGGCACTTCTGATTATTTTCAAATGAATTGCTATTCAATTGCTTTAAACAGGCAGTGCTAATTAATCCAACATTAATTCATGCTACTAAAGCTCCGTGAGTGGTTATTTGCAAGAGGATCTCCAAAACAACTCCTCTACTTCCATCGTTACAATACAGTAATCCTTGAATTAGAAGTAGAGATCAGGGCCCGGTTGTACGAAGCCTGGATAAGTTATTCAGCGGATAAGAGCTATCCATTTGATGAACTCGCTATCCAGTGAATAGTTATCCACAGGATAAGGTGCAGTAGCACGAAAGGCGAATAGAACGTTGGATAACTATCCACTGGATAGTGATTGCAGTCTCCAAATGGTTTCCCGTTGCTAAGTAAATCTGTATCGTCATTTCCTTTTTGCGCATCCGTGCTGCGTGCTTGCACGTCGTTGAAAAGGTATTAAAATGTTGGACTTTTGGAAAAACAATAAAGAAAACATCTAACTTTCAATGAAGACCATTCAAAAAGTTTTTCTCTGAATGGATTACAAGTTTACCCTGAGGTGAAGGTAAATCTAAAGATGAAAATACATCGAAATGAAACTAAGGGACTAACAGTGTTTGAAAGTCGGTCAGGCTTATTTTTTGCATTTGTTCCATAGCGGATTTCAGGATTTCAAGGTAAAACTTCAAAAAACTGTTGTATTTTATGTTTTAAGTCTTTACATCATTCATTCTGAGAAAAGGCTGCTTTGTTTTGGGAAACAAGTATTGTTGGGAATTATAGAAACGAACAAGCTGTTTCTAAAGCAAGACCATATATAAACAAGAATAACACTGCACTTTTTTCTGTGCTAAGAAATGGTTTTGATTCTGAGACAAAAACGTACGCGTATAATAAAAATTAGAGCTTAATAGAGCTTAAAATTTTAAAAGTGCTAACAAAAAATGACTTCCTTGTGTCACAGGAAATACCTCATCTTTCAAAAGTTTGATGAGAAACACGATCTCGGAACACTTAGACCTGAACCAATGTCCACTTTCATTTTTCGCCTCTACTGACTTTGTTAAATAAATGTTATTCGGTTGGATAGAAGTTATTCTACTTACCCATCCGCGGATAATTTTATCCAGAGGATAACTCCTATTTAACTTTTGTGCAACGGACTCACGCCATCTGAATAAATTTTATCTGCTGGATAGAAAGTTATCCGGTGGATAGTGCTTATTCAGGCTTCGTACCGGGCCCAGAATGGGTTAGAATCAAACAAAGAAGGGGATGTAATTGGTATCAAGGGGAATTAAACAACTTTAATATCAACCGACTAAAGACTATAGGCCATTTGCATTTAGAGGTCACGTGACCACACCCATCCTAAATTAATTAGTTATGACAAAATGATGTTTAGAAATGGAAAAAGCATGTTAAAATTAGTTAGCAGGCATAGTTTCAAGTCTCAACGTTAAGTACTTCAAAAAGACAGCAAATATAAAATCAAACTTTTTCTAGGGAAACGTATATGAAAATGATACTGGAAAGCAAGCCTTGCTCTCCGATCATAATCCATAGAAAATCCTTACAAATCCTTAGAAAATATCCTGTTTTGTGCTTCTTGCCATTTTTTACATATTTGAAGTAAAGAGCTGAAACTTTTCCATTTTATCAATGTCAACCTTCTCTTTCCATTTCTGGATGTCATTCTGTCATAGCTGATTGATTTAAGGTAGCTGTGGTCACGTGACTCCCAACAGCAAAGAGCCTATTTACTGTGGTTAAAAGATTTTTCCCTTGTTATCTCCAATAAAAAACAAACAAGGAATCTTCCAGGATCTCAGGGTTCTTGTTTAGAGCCGGTAACCGGTTATTTTTACCGGATTTTTCACTGATATCTTTACCGAAATTATCCAACGAATATTCGTCTGTTAAAAGAAGAAATCCCATTGCGTTTATGGGAAAGTATTGCTTCCCCCATCTAACTAATGCTGTGAAGATATCTAGTAGATATTACTACTTTGAAAATATATAATTTGTTGAAGCAACCCAGCTTGTTTTTACCAATTCACTCCTCGAAGCGACGCCCACCATGTTTCTTTTCCATTGCTTTCGCGGGCCCCTGCGAAACGGGCAGGTAACAAATTTTGGGATCTACCTTTAATTTTGTTGTGCATACGCTATCATATGACGACATTAAACGTCATACGGGGCTAAACGTCACTAATCGTGATTTTAACTGAATGAATGAAAGTCAGGTTGGCATAGTGGTCATCAGTCGTGCCTCCCACCTCTACGACCCGGGATCGATTGTGTGGGCTGAGGTTTGTCGATCTTGGTCTGACTTCGAGGGGTTTTTCTTCGGATACTCCGGTTTTCCTCCCTCAGAAAATTCAACTTTCACGTCAAGATCTGAGCCATCGAGTGATTAAACAGCCTCTAGCTAGGAAGATTGGGCAACTACTTCCTTGGCAATTGACGTTAAATTAAATAAAGTATTATTATTATTATTATTATTATTATTATTATTATTATTATTATTATTATTATTACAATATGCGATTTGATATTTGATATGGTTATTACCAAAAGCTGCTGTTAAGAATGCCTGTGTCTGGTCCCAGTTGTTCATCCTCGCGTGCCTGTTAACGGACATGCAAATTTAGGACTGGTTAGGAAACTCAGAAAATAAGTTAACAATGTTTCTTTGTTTCATGTTGTGTGCTCGGTCACAGTTAGAGTCAAATTTCAATTGGGAAATGAAGAACATATACGTATAATAACTTAGCAAGTCATCAAGTTTCCTAACCATTCAACTCTACTAACTTTACTCAAAAAAGCTCCCTACACAATATTTGCGCCATCCAGTTTTGATTACAAGTTTGAAAATATATTTAGCGCTGTCTATAGAAAAGGGCCACTCGTAACAAAATAAATCCTCGAGAACTCGGGTAACTTGTTTCACGGTAGGTGAAGAATAAAAAGTTCCCCCTCTCCCCTCGAGGTACATTTTTTTCATGTCCCCAATTTCAGCTTGCACTCGTCCCAATGGCTACGGATATTTCGAATTTTGCTTTCTAGCAAAAAGAACGCCAGCCAGGCAAACTCTAAAAGTCCAATTATTATGGCTTCATTGTTGTTAACTACGGTAATAACAGAAATGTTTCTTTTAATTCTAAGCAAGTTATGTTATTATTGGTCTTTTTGTAGGATAGTGAACCCCATTCACAAGCGGAAAAGCTGTTGAAATGTTTGCCATGTAACGCATATGTGAGAGTAAATTATTCATTATATTCGTTTATTTCCCTTCCAATTATTTTTCAAAAATTATTCTTCATAAATCTTTTGTATTTGAATTGTGCATCCAATACGTTAAATAGGAAACAAATGATGTCGAAAATAAGTTTTTATCAATTAGAATTTATTTATTCCACAAAATTGTATTTTTACGTATATTTAAATTTTTTATCCCAATTACTTTTTTGAAAATTTAAAAGAAATTGCATATCTTTCTTGGTAATTTTTTTGTGTTTTTCATGCAAACCTGCAGAACCACCATGTGGTAGAATGACCTTGTAAGTAAATAAGTATGTAAGTAACTTAAGAAGGTAAGTTATTAGGTAAGTACGTAAGTCAGTAAGTAAGTAAGTAGGTAAGTAAGTAAGTTAGTAGGTAGGTAAGTAAGTAAGTAGGTAAGTAAATTAGTAAGTAAATAAGCATGTAAGTAAATAAGTATGTTAGTAAATAAGTATGTAAGTAAATAAGTATATTAGTAAATAAGTATGTAAGTAAATAAGTAGGTAAGTAAATAAGTAGGTAAGTATGTCGATTGCATGGTATTGGTTTATCTGTCAACCACCACGACTGTGCATTAATTTGGTTAACTTTTAGGTAAAAATTGGTCGAGCTTTCAATAAACTAATTCAGACGACTGAAGTCATAAAAAATTGTGTAAACTTTACTTAGTAAGTAGGTGAGTAAGTAAGTCGACTATAGTTGGGTTTTACTAAATAGTATACAACACTAGTAAACTTGTGGCCCATAATTAAAATTACAAATATCATTAATTTAAAACCATTAATATAAAATCCTATTTACAATCTTGAAAATATTCCATTAATAGACAATCTTGTTTACACTTAAAAATATATCTAATATCTTTTGAAAACCTAATCTGAAATGCCAGTGCGATATGTAGTTTTAATCATTAAAAGCCTCAAACAGAAGTGTTTTTTTGAAAAGATTTCATAGACGGTGTTTTGGTCTTAATGGGAAGAGAATTCACAGAGAAAGCAAATGTTCGTCCACCTTTCGTTTGACGTTTGGGCAGAGGAAATTTAGGTTACAATACCTTGTTGATGTGGAATGATTTTCACTGTGTACCTACCACAATGCAATTGATGAATTAAAGTAGTACTTTGGAATAACGTCAGCTGCAAAGGCGGGATCCGTCGCTGCTTTGGAACTAAATTCCACAATTTCTTCAAAACTTTCAATTGCATTACCTGAAAATTGAAACATAGGCCAGACCAATTTAATTTCCGGTAGTGCTGGAAGTAATGTCTAATTGTTCGAGAGAAAAAAAAACTAAAGCGGGCTACTTGCGATCATTTAGGGGCAGGCGCGTCTACGATTTATATTCATGAACTGATTGGAAGTATCAGAAAACGAACGAGTGATTGCAGCAAATATGAGATAATTTTGCGATACGTATTAACGAGTGAATATAAAACGTACAAAGAATTTTTCATGTTGTAATATATTTATTTCATATATACTGAGATTCCTTTTTTGTGTAGCAAGCAAATTTATTTCGCCTAAACAAGCGGATAAAAAGTGCAAAATAGTTTCAATGTAAAATCGCTCAGCAACAAGAGATAATAAATCTTTTTACACAAACACTTAATTATAGAAAATATGAAACTTGAGGAAGCCAAACAGAAAAAAAGCAGACTTTCCCTCAGCCATTTTTCAAAGTGCGCGGTTTTTTAAGTGTAGCTTCTCTTGGATGACGTCACTTTCAGCACGTTCATTGATGGTGGAATTTTGTCGTTCACGTTTCAGATTTGACGAACGATATTTTTACCTCCGTCAAGGAGATTTTGTATTTGCCGGGGTTTGTTTATTTGTTGTTTGTTAGTTAGCAACATAACTCAAAACTTTATGGACAGATTTTGATGAAATTTTCAGATGTTATCAGAAATGGGACATGGTAGAACTGATTAAATTTTAAAGGTGATCCAGAAAAAATCATGGATTCTGGATTAGTTTGAAACAAACACACTCTGAGCATTTACATACAAGCACACTCAGAGCATTTATATACAAGCACACTCAGCGCATTAACATACAAGCACACTCAGCGTCATTTACATACAAGAACACTCAGCGTCATTTACATACAAGCACACTCAGTGTCATTTACATACAAGCACACTCAGCGTCATTTACATACAAG
>JAOTRI020117057.1:0-12465 GCA_028564885.2 Zoanthus sanctaehelenae | reverse complement strand
TTTTTTTTTCTACAATATCTCACTAATTACACAAACATGAATATTGAACATTGTTGACGCGATAAAGATTAAATTCCCTCGCATAGAGTGTCATTACTGTATGTATGTTTGTCATTTTGTAGTAAATTAAGTAAAATAAAGAAATTTGAAAATATACCTTCTAACTAGTTTTAATCTATTCTTTTCATTGCCGAATATTATTTTGCACAAAACTAATCAGAATAAAGTGGTTTGATCACGTAAACTTTAACTGCAAAGGGCCTATTGTCTCTCAGTTTGAAAGTAATATGCTATTGTAGACGGGATAACGATGTATATTTGACCCAAATAACCGTGGCAAAGAATTCTATTAATGTTGAGAAAACGCGCATCTTGTAATTGAGAATAATGCACTGGAATCGAACGTTTCTTAACAACATACATACGAACCAATAATGAATAAATATTGAATATTGCAGAAGCTGAAATGATATTTGAATTAACAGCCGCTATGATCTTCGATCACAACACAGCTTTGGTTAACTTTTATAACATTATTTGAACTTTTTCAGTAACATCAAGCGAATGTCTTGTACTTGGAACCGCGCACTCTCCTCTATTCCTCGACGTTTCTCCCGTGGCAGTTCACTGTCACGTGATGTGTCGCGTGACAGCGAACTGCCACGTGACAAACTTCACTGATGAAGACTGATAGTTTCAGTCGAAACTCTTGACGTTATCAAATAAGTCCAAAACTCCAGAACACAAAATTTAAAAAATTTATCAAGCCTTAATAAAACTTTTACTAATTCTTTATATTCATAAAGCAGCCTGAACAAGTGCCAAGTGTAGTAGTAAGTTTGAGCTTTAACTATTAGCAGATAGTCATTTAGAATATTGTACATAGTTTTATTTTAATTTCGATTTCATATATATCTATCTAGAATGGAGTAAAAAAAAATAAAGAAAATATAACTGATAAGACATGCAAGAAAATGTCAATTTTTATTAGTTCTTTGCAATTCTCTCCGGCCTTGTTTTAATCAATCCCGTCCCGCAAACGTAATTCTTTGAAAGACAAAAAGAAAAATTCCAGAGTCAGTGTATTGCTCTAATCCTGAATTGAGCTATGAAGCTGTTAGACCATGCACAGGTCAGTTTTATTGAACCATTAACAACGCTCTAGGACGTACGACAATGGTTGAGGCAGGGTTTAATTTTAATTTGTGTTCTATGAACTATCATTGCGTTTACTGGCACAGTTCTTTAAGTTTACGAAATTGTGGTAGAGAATATATTTTAAAATTGAAGGTGACAGTTTCGTCAAAAATGCGTAACATTAAGGTTCAACTATATTACGAGTCTCGTGACGTATTTCACGGATATATCAATGTGAGAGATGAATAATTATGGTGGGGCTAACACACTGCTGTATATTAGTCTGGACGACTTTACTTTTAGCATTTAAAAAGTAATTATCGTTAAATGTAAAACACTGATTTCATTTTTATGATATAAGATATTAGTTACCCATTCGTGAAACTCAATCATTTAGTAAATCCTTTAGAGAAAAAAAGAAACAGTAACCATCTTTGAAACTTCAATTTTAAAAAGATCTTATTAAAGACTATAAAAGGCAATTTGTGATAATATTTCAGTTTATTTCTTAAACTTAAATAATTGACAGTTATTCAGATGATTTTGATACAATGCCGGCGAAGCGAATATAAAATTGAAAATCATTGATCTGATTATAGGTTTTTACAAGGTTTAAAAGTTTAATTTGCAGTGCTGTCAATATTATACTAAAGTCATTTTAGGGGCCGACTTTTAGAAAAACGTTTTGTAATATAAATGAAAACTAATTACTCATCGTTACGTAAAAAATTAAATATTATCGCATTTGAGTGTTTTGACGCAAACCTTACTTATTTATATTTTACAAACTATCTACCATTTGGCCTTAGGGAACCAAAATCCCGTAGGATTAGAATACTATGTGGTATCGAACATTTGACTTATCAGCTTAGGTAGATGTTTCTAAAAAGGGAAAGGTTAGCCTTTTTCTCTCTGGTGGTGTTTCAAATGCTACAAGCGTTGAATGTCTGAAAAACCGTAGCAATAAACGCTTCATAAACTAATATTGATATCAAGTGCAGGCGGTAATTGTTTGATGAAGAACTTTGGTAAACCGCACGCACCTCATCTGCATTCGTAAATTATACATCGTGTGCTTTCTAACTTTTAACTAAACCCGGCGTAACTCGTTTCCGTATCAGCTGATTTAACGCAGCCGAGAAACCACAAATTTCGCCGTTCCTATGATAAACCCAGACACTTCCTATTTAATATTTCTGCTTAGCTTGCAATTTATATGGGAAAATTTCACCGTGCATACACGCTATATATTTTATAAGATATATTCATAAAAAGAGGCTGAAATCGGCTACATTTTAAGAATGGATTCCACAGTTATTCTAAAAAACAAACTTCCATGTTACTTATATCGCCGAAACTAACAATACTTGTAAGGACACACTCTTTTTTTATAAAAGAACTTTTTTATAAGAACATGAGGTTGAAAATCGCCAAAAGTTTAACAACATGTTACAAACATGCTGAGGCTGAGAAAAGGTGAAGAACATTTATTTATGATGAAATAATTCACACAGTGTCATTGAAAAATTTGCTTGGGCTTCTTGACTAAAGTTTGCAGATAGCAATTTTACATTGCAGGCTTTTTATTTACCAAATTGTAGGGAATAGTTCTTAAGACAAACTGGCAAGAAAGTCAGTATAAAGTACATGCGAAAATCAGTACAGAAATGTACCACATACGGTACATGTATTATTTATATTGTTTAAAATCGGTAAAGATATTTTGAGAGCGTGTTTAAGAACATCTGAGGCTGATATACCACAGATGTTTAAGAACGTTCAGTAAAAAAATTCGACTTTCTCATATAAAAAAGAGTGTATTTTCAGCCTATAATACGTAGCATCAATATGGTCATTGTTTTGTATCATTACTTTATCATAAGAATGTCAGGTTGAAAATCGGTAAAAATTTAAGAACTCTCCTAAAGCACATCTAAGGTTTAGAGCTGTCAACGTTACAGTACTGGATCATGGTGTCAAAAACATACGAGTCGACATTGTTCGCAACGAGAGAAGAATGCGTGGAAATTTTTCTATACATAGCAGTTTTAAGAACTTGTTAATATTCTCTTTTCCTCTATCTATCTATCTCAACCTGTTGCTTTTCTTAGTAAAAGAAACAATAACTTTTTCTACACGGCGTTGTATATTAAAAATGTTTTAATGCATTTTTAAATTATACTCGGCTCAAAAATAAGACGTTTTAAATAAATAAAATAAATTGTATATGTATAACTAACACAGATCAAAACTGTATAAAAATCCAAAACATTAATCAAGTTCCCGACTTCGGGTGCCTGGCAAGGGAGGAATTAATATCGAGAATAATCTTTCTTATCATGTAGTTTTCCCCTGTGTTAGAAAAAACTTTGTTTAATTTTTTTTATAAATATAATTTGAAGTTTCTTTTGTCTAACCCGCATGAATGGACTTAAATGAGGAAGAGAGAGCTAGTGCTTGAGACTTCAACACACTTTTTTTTTTAACAGAGCAAACTTATGAATAAGGAGAGTGAGGCTCAAATTGCCAGAAAATCAAGAAATATTTTTGAAGAACTGGAACCATAAGCAAAGGACGTGTGCATATCATACACGCGCGCACACTCTATCAAGATCTCAAAAGAGCATGCAAAAACACTTTTATTTTAGCAATTAATCTATTAAAATCTATTGCATTTAAGAATAAAATAAGAACAACTTTAAAAAATAAAGTGCTGACAAATAAGAGATTTGCCATTGATGTTGAGTAAACATTGTCTGATTCTTAAACATAAAGGAAATAGCAAAAATAGGTGTAGTATTAGTTTGATAGAGCACACGAAAATTTTTATAAAACCTTGGCAAACTGTAAACTAAAGAAGGATAAAAACATAATTATACTCCATATATTGGCGATTATAAATTGTGTAACTAATAACGTTTTATGCACCCAACTCAAGCCTTCCCTTGCGTTACGGAAACTTTTAGAACTCTCTCTTTTGTGGTTAAGGTGACATCTACAACTTGCTGAAAGTAAGAAATGATTTGCGTCAAGGCATAGGGTTCCTGTGGTGTGATCAAAAAAATAATCTACCGTTAGGCTTATTGCAAATCTAATGCTTTTAAGGTTAACAATTTGATTTTTTGATTTTATCACGATGTTTAAACATAATTTGTTGCCAATTCGCAGTTATTTCATTTTCACCGAGTTTAAAGGAAACTTTCTTTGACTAAAGCGAAATTACATCAAGTTATCAACTCCCTCAGCGTTGCGATGATATTGCTGAATAGGTTTTTGTTATCAAGTATATACAAACATTAAAAATTTTTTGGAGTGCAGTGATAAACCGCATGTAGTTAAAAGTCGTATATTGAACACTGCGCGTTTGATCTCTTTCACTGACCAAAAAACATCTCGTTTACGAGTTTATGCTGTGCTTCATAGTGAAATTATCTTGTAGGTAACTTTAAAAAATCTTGAAAAATTGCATTTCCTCCTCAAATACGTAATTTTGAATTTAGTTAGACTATTGTGTTCTACTTCAAGAGCATGTTACAACTTCACAGGTAGATTCATTCTTTCTCATATCGAAACTATATAGTTTGGTGAAAGTGTACATAAATCTTGAGAAAAACAATAAAACATATCACAATAAACTTTACCAAAAAATAAAATGGCAAGGATCCAAATGCGAATCGCCGCACCAATGCATTGGTTTAAGCGTTTCCCGTACGAAGACTACGAAGCTAAAATTAACGGAAATACGCATTGCAGTCCTTGAACAAACCGTGAAATAAGCTATATTCGACTCCTACAGATTTGTGGGATCCGTGTATTTGTTTTAATTACCTTTGATAAATCTTTTCTTTTCTTTATAGTTAATTAGCGAATTAAAAACGCTTTCAGCGTTTTGATTTATATATATATATATGGGCAGCTTCAAGGTATTTGGTATAGTTGCCGTTTGGAAACACAGAAGAAACACATCGTAAAGTTTAAGTGTGATACAAGAAAACTGAAATACAATAGGCTGGGAAAAGGTAAGATGTTTCAACTATTTTTGGAAATCTTTGTACTCCTCGAGTAAAAACAAACAATTTGTGTCGTCAGGGAAAGGTTTTAGGAACCCAGTGACTTTTGATTTGGCTAAGTAATAGTTCAGTGTTTGTAAGTTTTTTGTTCATCTTGTTGCATTGCCAGGATATATTTAAATCTCAATTTTCTCACAACATCTATTGTACAAGCTTTCTTTGATTTTACATTAATTATTACGATACAGTCTTTTAGATCTACGCATTTTGGTTATATAGTGTATGAGGTTTTCCACCTCTGTGAATTCTATCTGCTGTCGCTAGTTAACCAGCGTACTTCGGGAAAAGGTAGTAGTTTGTTTTTCAACTAAATATTTACTTTACTACTCGCTACTGCTTTCGTAATTTATTTAGATTTGATAAAGTAGAATTTAGCAAGATAAATAAAAACTTCGTCTTGAATTGGTAGACAATATTGAACAGAACGATATGAGCTGTAAAGCAAACAAGTTTTGTCATTGCATTAAAAAGAAGTAAATATTACTTTTTTTCCTTTTAAAAAGGTATTGAATAAGAAAAGGACTTTATTTTCTTAAGGCGCTGCCTTAATTAATTATAGTTTCCATTACAAAGATTGCAACTTCCTTAACTACGAATAAAATGTGGTTTGATTTTCGATGGCTATGAGAAAGTACGAGTATTACTTTAAGTTTACGACATACACTTTTTTTTTAATAAGAACACACTTAATAAGAACAGTGAGGCTCAAATCGCCCGAAAAATAAGAACAACTTAAGAACAATTTGAGGCTGAAATTTTAAAAAAAATGAAAAAAAAAGCAAAATGAGCGTAAAAAGAAAAAAATAGCAAAATAGCAAAATGAGCGTGGCAATCAGTCATCACACAGAGCATCACACATTAAATAAATTTCGTTACTTATTATTTTAATAGACGTATATACTCCAACTGTAACAAATACCTGGTTACATATATATTAAAAGCTCGGACAAAATTATGGTGCGGTACAGTTAACAGAGTTAATATTGTTTTTAAAAAAGTAAACAGGAGCAACTTCGCATTGTAACTTGATACAGTACATGTAATACCATTAAAATGACGTGTCTTACACGTACACACGTTCTTGAAATAAAAACTGGGCATACATAAACACCGGAAAGCCGATTTTCAATATATTGAACAAAATATGAACATTTTGAGCCTCAAATTGTTGAAAAAATAAGAACATTCAGCCTGGGCAAAATTTTACTGGTTCTTAATAAAACAAAAAGTGTAGGCAACAATTATTAATGAGCTTATTGTGTACGAGTAAAATTATTATATCATTTTGAGTTGCTGAAGACAAGAATAAACTGACATTTTTGTACATGTTTTACATTTCCATGGTTTGTTAAATCATTACTTCAGTTTCCTAATAGCTGCTGTTCATTAGATACGAAAAATAATAATTCATGAACATATAATTTGTTATTAATTTTCAGTAGATTGTCGGAAATCCGCTAAGTTCATTGTTGACACAAGATATCAGTTTTGTTACAAATTTCATTAAAAAAGTAATCAAGATCACAATATTTTTTTCCGCCTGCAACAACAGGAAGTCGTCGTAAACGTTTTACGCCGACGTCTTACTTTTACGAATTCGAGCAGTAGATTTTGTGCGCATTTTATGGAGTGTTCTCTAGAGAGATTCCTTCTGAAAATGTAGCAAAGATCACAAATTGCAAGTCCAAAAATGAAATTCAGTTTTGACAAACATTATACGTGCGGGAACTACTATGTTGCTTCCTCGTGTTTTCGCCGCTGGACCAAAACCCTGCTGGGACAATTAGTTAACATTCCATCACGTTCTTGTCAGACCTTGATTTCTTGATTGAAAGCTACTAATTAAGTAGACTATATAAGAGTAAAAAGTAAAGTTATAGAAGAAAAAGTTATAGAAGAACCAGGTAAAAAGAAGTGGACTGAACGTAAGTTTTGTTCTTGTTGTAATTTCTTTTGATCTCAAACTTTAAAAAGATAATATAGTACTGGCCACATATCTTCTGCTATCTGATGAAGAAAAAAAACCAGACCCACTAATATTAAACAGTGAAATACTCTTTTTTAGATATTATTAACGAAGCTATAAAGAAGAAAATATGAGAGCTGTTATCTTTTTGCTGGTTGGTGTGTTTGTATCTCTTGGGAGCTCTGATGAACCACCAAAAATTCCCAGCGCGTTTGACATTAACCAAGGAAAAGGTAAGCTATAAACTGCAAATTTCGTAATATTTTGTGTGTTCATGTAGTTTAATAACTAATAAATCTGCAAGTACGGAAATTACAATAAAAAGTTATATGATATAATTTTATAGGAATGGATGTTAATACTTACTAGTTGCTTCACTCATTCAATTATAGAAATTATGTATTTTTGTTGTGACATTTTAAAATTTTTCAAAAGGCTATCATAGAACTAGTCCTTCTCCATTCTTTTAAAAATTTTAAAAGTACATTATTGAAATGTATAACATAATCACATTGTACAAAAAACTCGGAAGTTCTTTTTGCTTAGATTTTTCACTTTAATTTCTTTTCTTTCCAATTCAAGACACGTATGAAAGCCCTCATCCCGTAGAATTTAAAAAGTTATTTGAAGGAGACGTGAAGCTGAATCTAAAACAACGACGTCTAAAAAATAGCATCCTTGATGAAGAAGAAAAACAGAAGCCATTGATTGCCAGGGCTGCAACGAGTAAGGACAAGATTTTGTGGCCTAATGGCCTCATTCCGTACGAGTTTGACTGCAGCGTTGGTACGTTTTAATTTTATGACTAACTGTATACTGTCACGTTCTGTCACACATCACCACTTCAAGCTTTTAGATAATCAAAATCATTAGAGCAAGTTTTCTCTTGTTAATTTTCATCAGTTTGAGGATTAATTTGAAATGAAGGAAAACTAGAAAAAAGAAGGAAACCCTAGCGCTTAATTCCCTTTCCCATCCAGGAAGTTTTTCGAGATTTTTTGTATCAAAACAATCAATTAGCTTTCTTTAATCCATGTTAGGCATTGCCATGGAAACATCCAAGGTTGTGTAGTACCCAGGGATTGTGTTTTTAGTTTCTGAGGCGATGAGTCGTTGAAGTGTCTTGTCGCTGCTGTAGCCGCCGTTAATCATTTTCGAGCCTTTTTTGCCTCTCTTCACTACTGGATAGCATGAAGTTTAAAGGTAGTATTTGAGCTTACTTGCTGAAAGAAACCAGCGATGCCAATGCATTTTTGGAAGTTTTGACGACTGAGGAACACTACAGGCATAAAATTTTGGCAGAACTCCGTGGAGGCTCTAGACTTGATTACTGAAGGAAATGCTGTCTGTCCTTGTCAAAGTTTTCGGGATATCTCAGAATGCGTTTGGGTAGTGCAAAAATTGCGGGAAACACTTTGGGGCAAGATTGGTACAAAGAAATAGCTGTAGCTCTTTCAATAAATTGAAAAAAATGCTAAAAAAACTTCACTATATCTCAGTACTAGGTCTGAATTTTGTTGTGAAAGCTGTTTTGTTTGCTGGGAATGTATCCAAGGCCAAACATCATTGATTTTCCCTTTCCAAAACTGAACGACGCAAAACGGCTTTTTTTTTTCAATTTTTGCACTTCGACTAATGACTGTGTGCTGAAATGACAATTTATCCTTGCATCCCTGGCCATTAAAACTTAAAGAAACTACTAAAGTTTGATTTAAAACCAAGGTCGAAACATGTTTTTTTTTGTTTACAAAGATTGAATTTGTTAACTTAGTAGTAAATTCTAATAGCGGTTGAGGACAGTGTAGTTGGAAAAGGGTTAAATATCTTTATACTGAACGTTGTCAGTATTAGCTAATAATAATAATAGTAATAATAAATGGAATATTTACCCAGGATAACCCTTCAGTATATACAAAGTACTGTTATCAATGGGGTCCTGCTGATTAAGAATTATATAAAAACTAATGATAATATTACACACAAGCGAAAAAAATACACTAAGTTAAAAACCATGAAAAACTATTATAGGAATTACTGTGGAAATTATAAAAAAATAATCATCTAAAGCTTCCTAAATAAAACTCTAGAATTATGATTTCTTACACTTAACGGCAACGAATTAAAAATTGATGCAGCTATGAAATGAAAATTACGGCGTTCAAAATATAGCTTGATCTTTGGTAGCTTTACTGTTTTCCTATTGTTTCTAGTTTGAAAGTAATCTTCAAATTGGTAACATACAGTTCCATTAAGGCAGTCAGATACGAAGCAACACGCTCTCTTTTGTAAAAAATTCTCAATCTTTAAAAATCGAAGATCATAGTTCTGCAAACTGCATTTTGGCAAAATAATTTCGTTGGTTCGGGTCTCAATGGAGCGGATCGTACGTTTGCGGGACTCCGACCATCCAAGGCAATTATAACCTCAATACGTAAATGTTGGCGTAATCAGTCGATTGCTAAATTCATTGGGCTCTAAATTAAGAGTATCAATACTAGAACAGATGCGCTGTAAGAGGTTCACTCTTCGTGCTGCCTTCTTGTACATTTTTTGAAAATGCGTTTCAAAAGTAAGTGTCGGGTCAGATGCAATTTAACCCTAATACTTTAAAATGTTTCCTTATGAACCAGCTAATATGGACCGTGCGGTGAGGGCTACTTTGCAAGCAATGAAGGAATGGGAGAAAAGGTCTTGCATTCGCTTCAAGAAGAGAACGACGGAGAAAAACTACGTCTGGTTTCACAGAGGGAATGGGTAAGGCGATCTTTGTGATTTTTTGTCAATTTTTCTGTTGCCGATTTAAAAAAGTAAAATGATGTTATATATAATACAGTATAGTTCTGTTCTGATTCACTGTTTTCTGATACTAAGAAAGACATTTTCACTTTTTTTCATTTTGAGCCTGAGCTTGTTCTTAAATTGTTCTAAATTTTGGCCAATCTGAGCCTCATTGTTCTTATAAAGTTATTCTTATTAAAACAAAGCGTGTAACAAGGATGAAACATGATGCATTTTGATAAACTATTACTATTGCTATAATGTTACACAATGAAACCTTAGATTACAAATTAAACAGAATTTTTTGATGTAACAGACTGAATCTCAGATCGAACGAACTTCCTCGAAAACGCTACAATAAACTTGCAATGTTCAACAAAAAAGATAATCTACACTTCATCCGAATTAAAATTTCAATGTCTACCTCAATTTTGCTAAAACGTAACCGGGCCTTTTGAAACCCTCCTGTTAACAACTGGACTAGAATTTATTTTAAGCAGCCTATCTTTCTCAATGAATAAACAAAATTTAGCTTACAAAACCATGCATAGCGAACAAGATACATCAACTTTCAAAGAAACGAAAGTAGCGCCAAAAATGTAGAGAAAGGTTTGATACAACTACTTTCCCTTAATCGTTGTCATATTATGAATACATCTGCCTATTAAGCTCTAGGGTGAATATACTTTGATATTTTCTGCTAATCTCATTCCGTCAGCTAAATGCTATACAAACAAAGTTTGAACGATTCTCAATCGCACCGACGTTGAATAACTAGCTTTTGGTTGAGTTAAGAGATAAACTGATAAATAAACCTAACCTATTTTGCTGCTTCTATTTGCTTTAGTTGCTGGAGTGAGGTAGGAATGGTGTACGGCCGCAAGAACTGGCTCTCAATAGGAAACGGCTGCGAGTACTTACACGTCATGGTTCATGAACTCGGGCACGCCATTGGGTTTTGGCACGAGCAGAGCAGACCTGACCGTGACTCCCATGTCGTAGTTCGCTGGGGAAATATCCAGAGAGGTAAATTGCATACCCAGATTTGAAATTACCTAAGTGTAAATAAGAAGCAGCTATTGGGCTGATTTGATAAAGCACTGCCGTTTTGCATGTTTGGCCATTCAATAAACAGGTCAAATCACCCTAATAATTTAATGGGACTTCCCATTTCAGGGCTTGAAAGCAACTTCAACAAGAAGAAGTGGGGAACAGAGGTCAAAGATTACGGAGTTCCTTACGACTACGGTTCCATTATGCACTATCCTTGGACTGCCTTTTCCAGCAACGGTAAACCAACACTCGAGGCAAGAAGGCGGCTGCGCGGCAAAGTACCTTACGTCAAACTCAGTGATGATGACGTTTTACAAGTTAACAGAATGTACAAGTGTTCAGGTATGGAAATTCGATATTTTTCTTTAAAAAAATAATAACTGTAAGTCATTTGGGTAATTTAGACAGGTATGAAAAGCTTGCACTGAATTTTTTTTCAGTTGGCAATATTTACAAGTTGAATAACCTGAAAGTATAGATCGATTGTCATCGCTGTTGACTCTATATATTCTTCACGTTTATTTCAAAAACAATTCATTTCTTTAAGTTTAAGATAATATGTCCTTAATTGTTTACATTTCATTATCATTTGTCGACCCTTTTTAGCATAAATTATGACCCAATAGAACGTACCTACTGTACGTGATGTCCGAGATACTGGATCTAGCTTGATCCGCAAAATCTCTGTACCCAATTTTCTAACATACAGATTTTAAAATTATGCACACTTGTCACAACTGACAGTTGAACATCTAAATTTTTCTTTTAGGTCGAGGCAAGCGTTCAACAAGACAAAAAGGAAAAGGTAAGTATTTTAGTTGTCCAATAAGAAGGGAGCTGCAATACAATGATCGTGACAATTTATCAAATATCTCCCTGCAACAGAATATAACTAATTATAACATTTATATTTTTTAAAGGCAAGGAGATTAGTTTTGGGTCTCGTTAATATGTGCACCATTAGCGTGTACATGTTGTCAATCAAAATGCGTGATCGACCTCAGGCAGCACATATTCAAATCGTTTTTCAGCATGCCGATTTTTAGAAAATCTTCAAAACACGCAGAATTACTTCAAAAACTATTTTAAAGAACTTCTGAAATTCTCCGAAGATTTAGGAGCTTTTTACTGTCAAGACCTCGGCCTGGTATTTTTTTATGGGGAATTCGCGCTCGGTTAATAATATCGTATTACTCACCTTCCCTTTGGGGAATATTATAGAAAGAGTTCTGATATATTCAAGGTATACCTTTTTTTGTTAAGTGGTAACATCTCCGCATCAACTGAGAGTAAACTGTTTCTATTTCTAGCATCCTGCAAGGACAGAACGACTCAAAAGAATTGTTTAGGCTGGAAAAGGGCTGGATTTTGCACAAGAGATAGGAATTTGCATCACTGGTGCATCAAAACTTGTGAGATGTGTTCCTCAGGTAAGCAGCCAACAACTTAATGAGAAAGAAA
>JAOTRI020117048.1:0-12466 GCA_028564885.2 Zoanthus sanctaehelenae | reverse complement strand
AAATAAATAAATAAATAAATAAATAAATAAATAAATAAATAAATAAATAAATAAATAGATAGATAGATAGATAGATAGATAGATAGATAGATAAATAAATAAATAAATAAGTAAATATAATAAAAAAAGAGCAAAACAGTCACATGACTCACGCTATGGTTATTTCTCATCATTCTAACAGTTGATGGTGGCTTCTCTTTCTGGACGGACTGGACACCGTGCACGAAAACCTGCGGTGATGCCGTGAGCTCGCGATCTCGCTCTTGCACTAATCCGCCTCCCGTAGGAAACGGTAAAAAATGCGTAGGTCCAACAAAAGAAACCAAATCGTGTGGTTTGCCTAAATGCTTAGGTAAGTTAGCCTCAAGTAACTAATGTTGAATATCTTCATCAGTATAACGCAACACCATTAATAGTCACCAGCTGCACCATCATAATTATCATAATTATCACATTTATCATATTTATCACATTTATCATAATTATCATAATTATCATAATTATTGTAATTATTGCCACTATCATTCATATCACTATCGTTATCATTATCGTTGTAACTAATTTAGGACTTTGGAAAATTGTCTATCATAGCTTTATGCTATTTCTATACTACACCTACACTAACCTTTACCATCTCTTCTCTATTCCTTCACTATCCCTTTTCTATCGCTGCATTATCCCTACATTACCCCACCACTGTTTCTACATTATTCCTTCACTATCGCTCTACTATCCTTTACCATCTCTACAACTTTCTCCACTATCCTTACACTATCTATCACAAAACTAATATCCAAAGTTTTATATGACAATGTTGCTATATCCAGTTCAAGTAGCAATTCTTTTCGCAATCGTAGCGGTTGTTTCAATTAGTCTGTTTAATGTTACAAAAGACTCTTTAGTAATTTATCCAGTGTCCTTCCTAGAATCTTAACCTCAATCGCTTCCACGAAAAACCAGTCTGTTACTCCAATAACATTTTGAGAATGATTTGGAACTTAAAAACGGTGTATGAGACACGCGAAAAGCAATTAAAATTTTTAGAAAGTATTTTTTTGACCAACCAATAACTTGCAGTCATTGGTTGCATAGAAAGGTTTTATGTGTCTTAAGCTGTGTTTACATGATACCGGATCGAGTTTCGATCCGTTTTCTTCATTACACAGTGTATACACGAGTCCGGATCGTCAATCTGGATCGGTTTAATTCGTACCGGGTTTTCATTCAGGATTGAAAATCTAAATTCAGTGCAAAATCCATTCCCAGAATCATGTAAATGAAAATCGAAGTTCATTCCGGAACGAAAGTAAGTCTAGTCCCGGTTAATGCACGCGTAGTCTTGAACAAGATAAGAAAAAAAAGGTAAAAAGGCTTTAAGCATAGCATAGATTATAGTTGTACATATATATTCAACTTGTCACATCTTAGGGTAGAAAATTGAGTAGACCTGAAATTATTACTTACTTGGAGTAGTAGTACAGGAGTAGTAGTACAAGGCTATTTTCAGTTCTGATAATAGCTTTGCACTAAATCTATATAAAGTTTTAGATGACAATATAATTATTAGATGATGTATAACGCCAGCAGACTTTCTTTTAGATTCTTTTTGAAAGCTGACTTTCTGAGAGTTTTCAGTTGATCATCTATCGAATTCCAAACTTTTACCCCAGTGAATGTAATATTGAATTTCCCATAATTTGGCCGTGCTTGTGGTAGGGAGTAACTTATTTTTGAGGCAAGTCTTGTGTTGTAACTATGTTTTTGATTAACTTTAGTAAAGAACAAGTTAAAAGCACTTGGCAGATATCAAGAATGATAATCATACATAAAAATTGCATTGTGGAAGTAAACAAAATCACTCAATTTGAGAATGTTTAGTCTTACGGAAAGAGGGTTTGTGTGTTCACGATAGTCGGAAAACGTAATAATGACGTAATGCCTTTTTTTAGAATGAATAAAGGTTGACTGCACAACTGTAGAGTTAACCGTTCACGACTCAAATCCGAGCCCGAGTAAAAAGTCCGAGTCACTTAAAATAACGTTTTTAATTAATAACAAAAACAAAAAAGATTAACCTAACCCTAACCAAAAAACAAAAAATGAAAACAAAAAATATAAAAAAAACAAAAAATATTATCCTAACCCTAACCCTAACTCTAATAAAAATATTCAAAATATTCAACTAGTCCAGTGACTCGGACTTTTGGCTCGGGCTCGGATTTGACTCGGGCACGGATTTGACTCGTGAAACGGATTTACTCTACAACTGTATGTATTACCTCAAGCTAAGATGCCATCAGTAAAAAATGGATATATTAAAGCATAATAAATATTGGTCAGAATATCTATGTTCACAAAGTGCTTAAGTTTCGAGATTGCTCCAATATTCCTTTTATCTTTTTGGTCAGAAACGGCATATGGGTTTGCCAGTTTAGATTTTTATCAATTATAACTCCTAGATATTATATATTATCTTCCTGTTTAAGAGATTTATATCTTAAAGGTATGTTAACTGTAAAAGTCAGTTTCTTTTGTATGGGATGGAAGATAGCGAAGTTTGATTTTTCTATATTAAGTGCCATTCATGTACTAAGTTCAATTGCTCACTGGTTATTTCTTCTAAAGCTGTAATGCTTTTTTTGCATGAAATATGTTTGTATCATCAGCAAAAAGATGAAAATCAAAAATCTTAGAACAATTTTGAAAACATTAACATACGGCAAAAAAGAAGGAGTCCTTGCACCGATCCTTGAGGAACTCCACAGGAAGTTGCTTCTGATGCTAATTTTACATCTCCCAAAGATACAAACTGTTGTTTGTTATGAAATTATGATTCAAACCAGGGTTTAGCAACTTCTTTTATTCCATAGCATTCTAGTTTTTGTAAAAGAATTTTATAGTTCACGGTGTCGAAAGCTTTAGATAGGTCAAGAAAAATTCCGCATGCATACATGCTCTTAGCTATAGCTTTTTGAATTTTGTCAGCCAACTTGTTATATAATACATCGTGTTTCAAAATAAAACTCATCAATCGCTTAAACATTAGTTTTTCAAGAATTCGATCGAAAACTGATAATAACGAGATAGGGCGATAGTTATTGAGACATAACTGAGAGCCCATTTTTAAAGATGGGTATTAATTTAAAAGTCAGAAACATCTCCTTGAGAGATAGAAAAGTTAAATATTATTGATTTCCAATGGAATTGATATAATGCATTTAATAAGTTTAAGGATTTTTGTAGAAACACTAAACGGCCCTGTAGTAAGTGGTTTATTTCCTCTTCAATCTCCAATTTTGTGGTTGGACTTAAATAAATGCTATTTTCCTGCGAGGGTGGTATAAATGTCATAGGAGACACATTTACAGGTGTAACTGATGATGCTAGTTTCTAGCCAATGTTAGCTAAGAAATAATTAAAGGCATTAGCGATTTGGGCAATTTGCAAGACTATATTTTTAAAACAATTGTATATCGACATCTGTGATTTCGGAACTTTTTAGCGCTTGGGGGTTTGTCCGAATCCCCCGAATCCCCCCCCCCCTCTTCCTCCTCCTCTTCCCCTCCAGCCTACGGGCTTGTGATATTTTGCATTGAACTTGAAGTTTCTTGGCAACACCCAGTAATCTTAATTTATTTGTGTTAATCCTTCTTGAATTAAAAATGTAAATTACTGAAATATAAGTAATAATAAGTTAATATAAGTAATTATTGCGTTTAAAACTAAAAAAAGATTTTTTTATTTCAATTGTAAATTATATTTCTTTATTGCAATTGTTTAGAGAAAAACTTAAGGGCCATCTTGATTTAAAGTTGAAAAGTGTCAGATGTAGATCGATCGGCTAACGCTTTCACAGAGCGGTTTCTTGTTTAAAAACAATTAAATATCGTTGTCGGAGACAGGCATCTCTAAATTGCGTTTCTTCTCGCAGTTAATGGATGGGTCGCATTGGACTGCTTCAACGATAAAGTCAGCAGTCGGCGTTTGAGAAATTATTACAAATCAACTGGAGTAGCATGGCCGGCCGACCCAAGTAAAGCGGATTTAAAAGCCATGTATGACTCATGTAAAGCAGGTGCTGAAGAAAGAGGATATGATTACTTTGGGATTCAGTACAAAGAAGAATGCTGGGGAGACATGGATGTAAGAAACATTTCACTATTCAAACCATTTCATCATTGTCACTATGTTTCGAGTTATCTTAGTTAAAAGAGATCTTAAGGCACAGACATACGGTGGAGCATTTCCTGCTACATTGCGTGCAACATGGAAGCTAAGGCGTGGGTCCACCGATGAGTTTTGTTGTTCGCTAACTGACTTGCATTCGACTCTTGCAACAGTGCGCGCTAGAAGCAAAGTCTTTTTTTTGTTCTTTTTGAAATAACTTTTTGTGGGACGTCACTTTGATTGTTGTGATGCGCGGTAAGCACAACGCGCTCATTCACGAGCAACTTTAGTGTTGCGTGATTTTGTTGCATCGTATGTCTGCACCTTAAATCAACGACGGCAAGAAAAAATAGTTCTTTCCATTCTAAAGAAATTACAATAAAAATGAGTTTATATTAAATTTAATATAGTATTCTATATTATGAGCAGAGGGTTTTATATTAGCTTAAATTCTTGCAGGGAAGTTAATTTTTGAAAACTTATTATCAAAAATTGGGCTAATTTTGTCAAATGTACCAACATTTTTATTGCTTAGGTGTAAAATTGTCACTAAAGAGCAATGAGTGGTTTGCACTAGTTAAATCCTCTTGAAATATACCTCACATTTCAGTTGGTATATAATGTGGTAAGCAACTCAATGTGAGCGATTTTTGACTGTGAAAGCATCCATTCAACTGAATAGTATATTTAAATCAAAAACAAGCTATCAGTTGAAAAAATCTCCGCTCAACAATTTTTCAGTCAAATCGAGCTCATATATTTTTAACTTAGCGAACTGCTCTTTAGTGAAAATAATATTTTCTTTGTGCAATACAAAGATAAGATGCAAAACGTTTACTCAATAATTTAACAAAATTCTGCGAAAAAAAATTTATTATTAACTTTTTAAAAATTTATTGAAAAATTATCTACTATTAAAACAAACGCTTTTGAGCATTAATAGCTCAACTTAACTTTGAGGTTAGAGAAAAACTGCAGTTTATATTCTTTTTTCAAATATTTAAGTGATGCCCATTGGAAACAGCCCAGGTTTATTAAAATGGTGGATAAGCATCACTAATCGATTAGCTAATCGATATCAGTCAAAAAAATTAGCTAATTAATATCGATTACTGTTGGTTGTTGATAATCAATCGATAGTTACATAGTGAAATGTGTAAAAAGTTCCAGCACGATGAAATCTTGACCATAGCTTTATATTTCAAAATATTGGAGGAAATTTCCTAATATGACATGTTTCCAAAGTGTTTTGCGTTCCGACTACAAGAAGCAAAGATATTTTGGCAAACATTTTGGGTTCTATCGCCGCTTGCTTCACACTTAATTTATTCATACACTTTCAAATAAGGATGATACGCAGAGAGTGAAGTCAATTACCTACCTCTTTGCCTTTGTTATTTTAAGTTCGCGGAACATTTTCCTTTGTTTGTAGATGTTTTTGGCTCTTTTATTATGATGATCCCTTGTTGCTGTGTTGTACAAGGCTGTGACAATTTTGCAGACCTAGTTCAAAAATCGCATAGCGAGAAATGGATGAATTTTGTGCGAAAAGGTTCTATTTGCCTTAGATTCTTCTTGGTATATCGAACTGCCGGATGCAACGCTTTACGAACCAAGTGTTTTCGCACATTTTGTTAGATCTGTGTGCAATATTACCGCCACAATCTTCTAGGCTTTCGTGATGGCGTTTGTTTTTTCAACGCCGTAGTGTTTTATATTTTTCTAACTAGGTTTTATTACGATTTGAATTAATTGCTCTTATCATATTTCTGGTAATAGCAAGAGAGCTGCAAAATCAATGAAAACCTTTTTATAAAAGTCGCTTCGGTATATATATTAAATTGACAATGGCTTTTCCGCGCAAGAGGTTCAACAGGCCGCACAACAACAAAAAATTAATTCCAAAGAAACTAACATCAAATTCTAAAATTTTGAGCATCAAATTCTAAATTGAATTATTCGCAGTCTTTTTCTAAATTATCGAAAAGCAAACAAGAGCATCAAAAAGCTTTAAATTATTATATTAAAATTGCTGAAGCTTGTTCGTTTTTATTCTTTGTAAACCGAAGACGTCCCTAGGTGGATAAGATAATGCAAGACCGTTTAAGGAATCTTTCTCCTCAACAACTCCTTAGTTTATGGTTTTCAAACAGCCTTATCTGAAAACAATCCGAGTAGACGAAAACACGCCATTTGTGCTTTCACTTGCTTTTTCGTGACATTGGTAATAATCTAGGTTGTCAACATCTAGTGAACCAAGTAGTTTTGCGTTGTTTTCATCGGTAGGGTGAAAGATATGATGACTTTGGAAAAGCAGAGGCAGGGAAGTTCTACACAGGAAAGGACGGCTACAAAGTGGGTGCTAGAAGCGTCAATTGCGTTTATGCAATTCGAGGTTTGTATGATAATAATAATTAACTCTTATTTCAATTGCACAACAACTGCAAGTTATTTCACTGCAGCTACGCATACAACTATACTCATTAAATTTTCAACCTCGAATATTGCGTTTCTACCGTTCTGATTGGTTCACTTAATCTCGGTTATAAGCTTTTAGTATTTTGCAACATTAAGGCTATTACACATATTTGTGATAGTCCGAGGTGACAATCCACGTTCTGTGGAAGTGCCAAATGACTATTTACAAGAACTTCTAGATAGTTCAATACCCGAGAAGACAGAAAAACTAGTAATATTCAATGGTAAAATACAAGCATTAGAAAACAGAAATAAAAACGAGAGTTGCAAACTGAAAAGTTCACTCGTTTAGCATCTCCAAATTAGCATTTACTTACATCTAATTTTGACTTAATATGTTTGAAAATACTAAAACAATCAGACCACTCGGCCACACGGACCAGGAGGCATTAGCACCTATGACCGAAAGCCTCGTAGTCCATGCGGCCTCGAGGTGATCGAATTAACAATTATTCCAAGAGCGCGCATTGGATATGAGATGGTAAACAGCCAACGAGGAGGGTTGCGCCGAATTTGCTATAATCATCTCACATTCAACAAGCGCGAACGGAATAACTGTTTTATTATATTTCATGAGCTTTCCAAACCCTTCGATACTTGAAAATAACAACAAACTTTTAATAAGTTGATAACCGGGATTATTTTGTTAGCTTGCATATATGGTCATTCAGCATATGAGCTGATAACCGAGATTGAGTGAACCAATCAAAACGTTAGAAACGCAATATTTGAAGTTGATAATAGGCCAAATAACCATATATGAAAACTAACTGTAAAGTGTTCGGCCAAGCTGAAAAATGTCAGAATAAAATATATATCCCTTTCAAGTATCAAAACATACTGTCTCCCTCGGTCATAGGATTACAAACATACTGTGTTCCCGTCAGTCACAGGACTACAAAACATACTGTCTCCCTTGGTCGCAGGATTACAAAACATACTGTCTCCCTCGGTCACAGGACTACAAAACATACTGTCCCCGTCGGTCACAGGACTACAAAACATACTGTCCTCCTCGATCACAGGACTACAAAACATACTGTCCCCGTCGGTCACAGGACTACAAAACATACTGTCCTCCTCGGTCACAGGATTACAAAACATACTGTCCCCTTCGGTCGCAGGACTACAAAACATAGTCCCCCTCTGTCATAGGACTACAAAGAATATTGTCCCCCTCGGTAACAATAATTGTTAATTGTTTGCCTTTTTATTCTGAAGTGGATGGAGCATGGACAAAGTGGACGGAATGGTCGGTCTGTGACAAAACCTGCGGAGAAGGGGTTAGGATTCGCTCACGTAGTTGTACCAATCCCAAGCCAAGGGGGTTGGGGAAAGATTGCAAAGGCCACGCAAGAGAGACCAAGGCATGTAAGCAATCTCCGTGCAGCACAGGTATGGAAGATCTCATTAATTAGTTCAATGACTATTTGATGATCCTAAAAATATGCCCGCCTCGATTGTCTGAAAAATTGCCGAGTCTGGAGAAACATTGCTTAAATAGCGCTCAAATTTTGTAAAAAGTGCGTGAATTGAAATATTGTGAACGAAATTGTTTGCTGTACTTTTTTAATTTTTTAACACGGAAATCCCGCATAAAGCTGACCCCTCCCTCACTATCCCTCTTATTGCAGAACATTCTTAGACGAGTAGTTCACGCTTCAAGAGATTCGAAGATGTGATGAGCATATGATATGCAATTCAAATTATTACTAGGCTATATGTAAGGCCAGTCAATTTACCGTAGAGCTCCGAAAGTAACCCTCTCCTCTCTCCCTCCGAAAGTAACGCTCTTCCCTCTTCCTCCGAAAGTAACCTTCTCCTGGAGCCCTCCCTCCGAAAGTAACCCTCTCCTCCTTCCCTCCGAAAGTAACGCTCTCCTCTCTTCCTCCGAAAGTAACCTTCTCCTCCCTCCCTCCGAAAGTAACGCTCTCCTCCATCCCTCCGAAAGTAACGCTCTTCCCTCTTCCTCCGAAAGTAATGCTCTCCTCCCTTTCTCCGAAAGTAACGCTCTTCCCTCTTCCTCCGAAAGTAACCCTCTCCTCCCTCCCTCCGAAAGTAACCTTCTTCTCCCTCCCTCCGAAACTAACGCTCTCCTCCCTCCCTCCGAAACTAACGCTCTCCTCCCTTCCTCCAAAAGTGACTCCCGCCTCTCCCTTTTTCCGATTGTAACGCTCTCCCTCTTCTTCCAAAAGTAACGCTCTCACCCTTCCCTCCGATCGTAACGCTCTCCCATTACTCCAAAAGTAACGCCATTCTCCTCTTTTTTCCGAATGTAACACCCTTCTTCTTCCAGTCAAAAAAACGGCCATATTTGCCTGCAACAATCGAAAGTAACTGAGACCGTTACTTTGGGAACTCTACAGCAGCTTTAATACCGTGTGATATTTGTAGCCCAGAGAAAGTATGTATCCCACAGTTCCGCGCGTTGGCAGCTCTCTTGCTCGATTAGGTTGTGAGAAGGGGACATGAAACCAAAGGTAGCCGCGTGAACGCTTCTAGAGCGTCTTCTTTTAATTGTTTATGACAGTAAATGTTTATTCTAAATGTTTAGTTTATGATGATTTATCACAAATCTTCATCCTTGTAGAGGACAAGTGGGTGATGTTGGATTGTTACAAGGACAAAGTTAGCAGCCGTCGGCTTAGGTACTACTACCAGGCGACTGGGATCGAGTTTCCCGAGGATCACGCGGACGCCAACCTAAAACCTCTCTACGAGGCGTGCAAGGCTGGAGCGGAAGAAAGAAATTTTGACCTCTTTGGTATTCAATATAAAAAGGAATGCTGGGGAGATGACATTGTAAGTAACTAAGAAGAATTTATCTTATTCGTACGATGAACTTAGCAAATAGTGACATAATATAATCATATAAAAGTTTAATGAGGTTCGTGGTTGGTCGTGCATTGATCATGCAAACTTTTATATGTTTTCATTGAAAAGTTCGTAAAAACGTTTATTTTTGAAATTTTCTTAATTAACACAGTTATTGAGATCACAAACTCAATTTTTGAGTACTTTCTAATGTTGTTTACATCCCACAGATGCTTAACCTCATCTAATTTAATAACAAATAAAGCTGAACATCTATGAAAATGTTTTACAAAGAAACTTCACTAAAACTTATAAATTAACTTAGCAACATAATGTAAAATAAAGAAGTCTCAAAATGTTTCAAGTATATTCTGAAATGCGAGGTGCATTGTTTTGAGATGGCTTGATTGCTTGTTTTTCTTTAGTTTTTGCTTCTAGAAATAACTATAAGAAATAGGAACGGAATCAAGAACAACTTGAGGCTGAAATCACCACAGAATTAAGGAACAATGAAGCCCTGAAAAACTTATTGGCTAAAAAAATGGATATTTCTTTTTCGGCCGATCTTAGGCTGAAATTATTCTTACGAATATTTTGGTTTTTGAATATATCGGTGATATGGATTGTTTGTTTTTAAAATGGCTGTGGTATCGAAGAATTTGTCATTTTGGCTTATAGTGTAATTTCAATATATGTAATCAGTAACATACAAAACCATATTCTTAAAGTGCATATGACACGGATTTGTTTTTCGGCGTTTTCTAACATTTAATACTTAAAAAGGACAAATTTGATAATTTAAGTCCTTAATAAACTTTAACCACCGATCTTTGCGTCTTGAAAACACAATTTTGAAGTAAAAGTTTGTCCGGAGTCTGGGTTCCAGATATGACATCACATTTTCAAACGAAACCTCAAGTTATGAAATATGTATGAAAACTTATATCCGCTATGAAAATGCGTATGAAAATTTATATCCGCTATTTGTGTTCTGTTTTTGATAAAACTTCGATGGCCAAAGAAAAAGTCTATATGATGACATCACATTGTTTGCAACTTGCATTCTTATGCTATCAGTATAGCTGGTATTTTGACTGTTTTCTTAGTCGGCGCTCCGGCCACGCATATCTTCTTCTACGTTTCTTTGTTTTACTGTATATCGCTGTTTTTTTTTACTTTCTTCAAGGAACATTTGGAAACAGTGTGACGCCATAGGCGGAAGCCACGTGGTATTTTGATCGCCGAGAGCGGATACTTTTTAGGCAAGTTTAGAAAGCTTCAAAAAAAAAATAAAATCCATGTCATAAATACTTTAACAAAATTTAAGCCCAAGTATTATCCTTAAATTCGGCCAATTTCATTCTCAATGTGTTTATAAAGTATATTCTTATATAAAAGAAAGAGTGTTGTTAATTCAAGCACTGTTTCAGTCTGTAGATTACAAAAAATTCGGCAAGGAAGATACATTCTATACTGGCAAGGATGGTATCAGGGTTGGAGGTCAAGATACAAACTGTGTTTACGCCATTAAAGGTACTTTGGGAGTCTCAATCTTTATTAATTAGTAATATTTTTTATGTGTATTAACCTATTATTAATATCGTTCTTCTTTTGTTTTCTTTTCTTAAATGGTTATGTCCTGAGAATATGGACCTTATGCAAAGTATAATGATAATAACAAGATTATATCTTGCGATTTATTTGAATTTCAAGTTTTATATTATGTTTATCGGAGTTAATTTCATTTGGTTTTATCTTTACAAAGATAGTTATAGTTTACTTTACTATGCCAATGCTATATTCCACAAGCAGTGTGCGTCGGGAGTTCTATACGAAATGACGTAGATGCTGCCATCTACAGTCGATCTGCTATTGTAGACGGTATTTAGAATTGCAAGCACAAAGCGATTAACTTACAATTGTTTTGATGCTTAACAGAAGATTTGTGTTTTTGCAGTTGACTGTGGTTTTACCAAGTGGAGTGATTGGTCGGCTTGCACCAAGACGTGCGGACCAGCAACCAAGGCGCGTACACGAACTGCAACTAACCCTCCTCAAAGGGGACTGGGGAAGAAATGCGAAGGTCCATTACGCGAGACAAAAGAATGTAGCCAGGCCCCCTGTGACGGTAGGTAATCATCTGCATGTTACGTTATAACAACCCGCGTGTAGACACTCATAATCACGAGTGACTAGAATCGGGATAACAATCGAAAAAACTTGCATCCTGTTTGAGTTATCCCCTTCTTTCGTAAGTTTTTTAATTACAAATTGTTCTATTTTCGAGAACAATCTAAAAAAGAAATTCAAAAAGTTTTTGCTGCTTTATTGAACAGACAAATGGATAAATCTTGGCTGCTGGAAAGATGTTGTTGGAGAACGCGCCTTGCCTCATTTTTACCAGGAAACCGGAATCCCTTATCCCGAACCAGAAAGTAAACATAACCTCAAACCAATCTACGACGCCTGTAAAGCTGGAGCTGAGAAGAAAGATTTCTGTTACTTTGGTCTTCAGTTCAAAAAAGAATGCTGGGGAGGTGAAGAGGTAAGCAAAACAAATTTAAAACCTTATAGCTGCATAATCGAGGATGTTGGCTACAAGATGCAGTTTACAATACGTTTTTAAGGATAACAATTTTTACAGTCCTTATCATTCCACTGTCCCGTCGTAGTTGGAGGGGCCCGAATCTTCAACAACGTCAATAATATTACTATTTTTGACCTCAATGTCAAAATGAGATTGAGAAATCTCAGCCTACGTGCCGATCCCAGGAATCGATCCTGGTTTGTAGGGGTTGGGAGGTACAATTGATGAACACACTATGCCATCCTGGTTTGTAGGAGTGGGAGGTACAATTGATGAACACACCATGCCATCCTTGTTTGTAGGGGTTGGGAGGTACAATTGATGAACACACCATGCCATCCTGGTTTGTAGGGGTTGGGAGGTACAATTGATGAACACACCATGCCATCCTGGTTTGTAGGGGTTGGGAGGTACAATTGA
>JAOTRI020117037.1:0-12467 GCA_028564885.2 Zoanthus sanctaehelenae | reverse complement strand
TCACGAAGCCAATCTAACATGGTCACGCAACCTCTCTTCTCGAATTCGATCTTAAAGTCATTATATTCTTCACGAGTAACTGTGCTTTTCTTGTGCAAGCTGGAATAGAACGCTTCGTACGGCACAGGACCTACGTGTGAAAGCTTCTCGTAACTATCCATCCACTCGTAAGGAAAGACGAGTTTCTGAATTTGGCAGTTGTTCGCCTTGCACCACTTATCGTAGGATAATCCTGGGGCGAGGTAGGACATCACATCAAGGAATTTGAAATGGTCTGTGGTTAGGAACATGTAATTACTCTCCTTCTTAGCGACAAAAATCTCCCCAGCTTGCTCCATCATGTGCTTCACGAAATGCTCCTTTATCATATTCATGTCGTACTTGCCGGAATTAAAACCTAAGACTGGGACTTGTTCGCACCACGTTTTATATTGAGAAAGTACGTTCTGCGGAATCGAATCGGAATCGGGGAGAGCGCACTCCTTTTCGACTTGTTCTACTATAGAGTCGCGGCGTTGTTGTAAATCGCTAATGAAGTCTTTGATGAGATCTTCTGGGGATGCATTTACGAGAAAGGAAGGGGTTTTTGATAAGTTATCGTTGATAGCGACAGAAACAGGGATGTGCTCATTATTAAACGTTAGATCATTGGTCATCTTCCTGGAAACTTTCTGCAGCAGCGCCTCGAAATCGAAGACGATGAAATATGGGTACGGGGTGAACTTCTGTTCGAGGGATTTGTCGCTGAGTTCGGTGTCTTCGACTTCACATTCCCAAACCGATTCTACTTTGTAGCCCCAGGTTTTGAGCCTGTCTTCCATTTCAAGAGTTTGGTAGAATCTCGCTTCGTCTTCGCTAGAACAAGGACATCCGTGCCACTTACAGCCATAGAATTGGAAGACAGTCTTAGACTTTGGTTCTAGACCGTCAACCAAAATCTCCTGTTTCCCCATCTTCACACACCTCTCGCCTCCATGGCCGCAGAGAGCGTGATGGATATGTTTTCCTATGGTTTTAGCCTGCGCTTCGATCCATCTGCAACCTTTTAGACTAAATTGGGTGTTTCCTTCGTAAAATATCTTCTCTGAGCAGCTCATGATGCGGTTGAACTTCTTCCCGTTGCAGATTACTTGAGTCTTTCCTCCGGAACATCTATTCTCAGTGACGTGCCTGTTATAATTGGCGTGTCTGTTGAATCGTTGCTCGCATGATGAACATTCCCAATTGCCTGTCAGAAGTTCTATATCTTTGATATAGAAGCAGTGCCCTTCGTAGAGACCAATGTCTACACATGGAAGGCGCTTTTTGAACTGATCTTTTCCAAAGACAAGCTTCCAAACCTTTTGATTTTTCGGCTCGTAAAGGCGTATATTAACTCCGAATTTCTTGGCTATACCTTCGAAATCAACAAGTTTCGTCTCCCTCACGTCTTCAACTGCTAGGTTTGGATTATCGTAGAAATCTCGAGCTAGTTTTAGAGCTTTCCTAGTTGTTCGCTTGGCCGGTTTAGGATCCTTATCTCGATAACCAATGAAAATGGCTAGACATCTCCATACGCAGAGATTGTCCTTCTTATCATCGATGGCATGGATGCACTTCTTTTTAAGAAGCCAGTCGGGTAGCGGTCCACAGCCCATCAGAGGCTCGTTACTGTGAATGACCTTTACCGTTATCTTATCAAACTCAACTCGACCTTGATAGACGCCTGGGTCGTCAACAATCTCTGTCGCTGGTAGGTACGCCCCGCTCCAAACTTCGGAATCTTCCAAATCAAGCCTTCGAGCCTCGCACCGTTTGATGTAATCCTCGATTGCAGATAAGCTGGTAAAAGTCCCCTCACCACGAAGTGTTTTCTCATACACAACGATCTCTCCACCTCCGCGAAAAATTCTAGCTGTAAAACCGTAAACGACCCTCGATCGCATTTCTATGTGGGGTTTAAGATTGTCGAAAATAATGGCCGATACGTCCGTGTTCATGTTAGCGTTAACCTCGAAGCGGTTTGGGTTTTGATAAGCGTCGCTCTGCGCTTCTCTTTCATCTAACTCCTCTCGCACGCTGTCCGATATAGTTACGTCTCTTCTTGGTTGTGGAGGGGAGTTTCCTGTAATTGCAGCCAAATTACTATTGATGAGATTTTGAAGATCTACACCGACAGTCTTGACCGCATCCACCGCTTTGATCGTCTGAACCTTTGCCCAATCAAAAGCTCTTCGCGTTGTTTCGGGGATGGCTTTCACTAGCTTATTGCCACTATCTATGAACTTAGATACAACGTTGTTTCTAGGGGGTGGAGTAGGTTTCTTTTTAGGCAGTTTCTTTCTTCGTGGGGGAACGTAATCTAGAGGGCGCACTACAAGAACCGTTGGAGGTCTCCTTGTGTTTTCGGGTGTTTCTGTAGGGGACTGAGGAGGCTTCTTACGCGGTTTTGGTTTCGGTTTTGGTTTTAATCCAAACTCTTTTCTGTACTTTTCCGAGTTTGCATGCATTGCTGCTACCTCCTCATCGAATGCTTTGTTCAAAATCTCGATGAGTTTGGCTTTACTAATTCGAGTATAACCCTTGATACCTCGCCTTCTGGCGATTGCTCTTAGCTCTTTCACTGTGCGACCTGACATTTCTAATCTTACTACGCGCATCTCTCTAAGCTGGTTGCTTATGACAATTTTTCGGATAAAATCAAATTCACATCGCGTGGACACGCATTCCCGGTGGCGTGTACGCTATAATTACCGATATTTGATGACTAATTGACGTGCGTGATCGAAAACGGGGGCAAAAACCCTACAAAATACTACTACATTTGAGGCTGATATAACGAAATATTTAAGAACGTTCACCATCAGTCGAAAAATGGCGACGTTCTTATAAAAAAAAGAGTGTATGCCGCTAGAAAATGTTTATGAGCTAAAATTGTTATTGCTGACAATTCTCATTGTATTTAGGGTTTTTTAACGAAAAATAAACTAATTATCTTTTTTTGTGTCCTATTCCTGAACTATGTTGACCGGTACCCATCGCGTTCACGCTTTTTAAAATATAAATGTTTCATTATTAATTTAACATTTAAAATTATTTCAAGTCTACAAGCAACAGTAAAACAAAAACTTTTCAGTCAATAAGAAATGAAATGAGGTGCATTTTATAAAAAATAGAATCAAACTAACAATGTCTTAGGATGTCAATTTCTTACAAAAAACTAAAAGACTATATTCATCCATCGACTCATCTTCGAACAATAATCATTAATTCACATGTCTAATTGTTTTTTTTATCAATGTTAGATATTCTATAATAGAGAATAGTACCCGATGGATAAGATTGTCATCTAAAAAGCTTTTTATATTTATAGTAGACTGACAACATGCACACAAAAAAATTTGGAAAATATATCAAAATTTTCCATCCAGAAATTTTAAACTGTTAAGTAACAGTTAGCACAAATCGAATGAATTATAATTTTAATGAGCTGCTGTAACCAATTGGCAATTTAAGAACACTATAGCTGAGACACCGCATTACTTGTCGGTTATGTTTCATGAGATAGTAGTGACTAGTCTAAGAATGAAATGCCAGTGTTTCTCAAAATATTTTTCCCTATATTTACAAGAAAGTTCACAGTTCGATACCTTAGTCAGAAGTTATACCAGCTGAAAGACATACATGATATTTTCAGGCTGTTGGAATTGTTTATTTATTCATACAAGGGGTAAATAAGCTGCACTGACGAGTCAAGTTTTTTTTTCAATTTCGAGTTTGATAGTCTTCAGAATATATTAACAGTTTTCAATCTTCTATGAAAATTATTACATTAGCAAGACCAATTCAAAAAAAAAATTTAAAGTATGTTACTTTCTTTTTTTTGACGAGTCAAGTTACAAAAACTTTCAAATTCAAGGTCCTTTAATTTTAAAAATGAAAAGCCATTAACAAAATCCTGTCTGAATTTAAGCTTCTTTTGTCGCTTTATTTTTTGTCAAATGATTTCAATGCTTTTTTCGGAAAATCGAATGAGATTTAAATAAGATTAGAATTTGAATTTCCGATTTTTACATTGCAGTATACTTTCATTATCCGTTCTGCAACGCAATTGATTTCGTGTAATCTATTGATAAACTTCTCGCCGCACTGTCTTTCTTCCAACTGCGAGATTTGAAAAACGATATGTTTTGTCTAATGATAAACGATAAATAAGTTACATCTTACATGAAACGGAAAACTGAGAACGTTTTTAGTTTTGTCAAGTCGCAGAAATGTCGATTAAGCCCTTTCTTCTAAATGGATTTGATTAGTTTCTGCATAACTTATTTAGTACAAGAAATTTTCATCATTAAATGCATTTTGTCTTTATGAAAATATGAAAGAATAAAAACAAACATATTTTTCACTTACTGACAATCATTGTTTTTACAGTTAGCGGCCTCCAATTAGCCAAGTGAGCTATTGATGACATATTTGTAAAATAAGGATTTATAAAAATTCTCTACCGACAATGTTAACCAGACTAGTTAGTGTTACTTTTACTTTGACTAAAATAAATGAGTTGACCTTATCATATCTAACGCAGGAATAATTGCAACACAAAGACAGGAAGAATATTTCGCAACACAAAGACAAGAGTTCAGGCTACCGGCAGGTTTTTCAACGAAATACTGTAAAGTGGAGCACAAAATAATTGTTGAACAGCTGACTTTGAAAATGGACAAAGTACAGAGCTAAATATCACTACAAAAGGTTTGTAAATGTGATAAATTTATGTAATCAGTCCGTAGCTTTCAAGTTGGAGCTATGAAACTATCAGTTTATAACAATAACGTTTGAAAACGCATATCCCTTTATCTCGTTTGTGTGACTGCCTTGTGAAGGACCTAGACGGCGAACCCAATCTGTCTGTTCAGGTCTTATCCCAAAACTGTGCTTGCCGATGTCTTTTCTTAAGATCTTTTAAAACCCCAATCAGAAATAGCAAGGTGATATTAAGAATTATGAATAAACATAAACTGACAGAAAGCGATATAAAATTCATTCTTTTATGGTATTTTGGCGAAAAATTTCGTTTAATGGAAATATTATTTCATTAGACGGTTTGTAATTTATGTTGCTCGTTTCTGGTCTGCAAGTTTTTAAAAGCTAATCACCCAAAAAGGCACAATATTAGCTTTTTAAAAAGCAGTACTATTTGCTAATATTTTCGTTACTGTACATTGAAGTACCATTACTTTAGTCATCATAAACCATATTCTTATGAATGTAACGCTTAAACTGATGAAGTAAAAAAAAGATTTTAAAATTAGTACTGTTTCCGATTATCTGATGATTATATAAAATTATTTTCTCACAATGATTTTTATTAAAAGTAAGTCGAAGGCTTCCTATTAAGCCGGATGGAATTACTACTTGAAACAAACGTCGGGAAATCCTACATAATGCATTTTGTTTCCTTTTAAAAATTATAATTTTTTCCTCAAAAATAGTGATCACACTTGGGCGAAAAACGTCACAACCTTCCACTAACAGTACTAACAATTCAAGCAACCCAAACATATGAATATCTTCGTGAAAACATTATATAATGTGATTAATAAAGAGAATTTCTCTCCTTTCATCTAATCGGAAAACGGAAGTCGTTAAGTCTTCGTTTTGAGTGAGATAAACAATTTGAAAAGCTGTACGTGTTTGCAATATTTGCACAAAAGGAAAAGATTTTTTGAAATGTCATTAAAGTAGTTTAACAAAAAACAGTTGATGTCTAGTCATTGTTCTTTGAAATTGCCGGAAGCTTTCCCTTACTGATGTTAACAAAATAACTGGAAATAGTTCGAGCTAATTATAACCGGTCAGTTAAAGGTTAATGTTCTCTGATAATGGGTGCAAAACAAGAAACATTTAAAGTCCTTATATCGCACTCATTTTTAGTCTTTTAAAACATGAAAACCATTGTTATTTTAGAATTTAAATTCGAATTAAATAACCGAAAAGAAACCAAATATGCTTTTTAATCAAAAACATGTTGAAACTTAAATTTTGACCGTGCTGCAGGGGACTGGTACTTGTGACGTAACAGCGAGATGATTTCCTTTGTTGTCATTAGCGTTTTATGAAGGAAAACGGGGCTTTTACTTCGTGTAGACTGGGACACAGATTTTTGAACCACTCAAAAATATCATAAAGCTTACCCCAATCTTATTTCCATCAATCACAAACCACGAAGTAAAACCCGAGAACGTGACAAACAAAGTACTTAAAACTGGATTTGTCTGTCTTTGCTGTGTTTTAAGCCATGAGCGAAGAATATTTTTGTGTTGGCATTGTTAGTATTGAACCAAAAGCAGTAAAAGTACCTTCTCCTTCGACATCATACCAGGAAGTCATAACGGAACTAGTGCTAGGTCAATGTCGATAGGTGTTCTAAAACACTCTAATTTTCACGTTTCGTGTAACTCAAAAAACGTAACAGTAACTGCGAAAGACTGATTAATTTTAAAAATGTAATCAGTTGATTAATTTTAAAACTTGAGTCTTACTTAAACGCTTTTAAATTCCATCTAAATGATAAAAAATATACGATTTTTTGAGTTAACGTTTTGGGCATTGAACAGTACAGCGTAGTACAACTTTAGCACGTTGTAAATATTGCAAAGTTTTTTACCCAGTTCGAAACAAACATTACCGTGATTTATTAATCGTTTACTGCGCTGGATGGTCCAAAACGTAGTATTTCTCTTGTTCTCAGTTCCCCCGACTGGAGAGATCTCGGGGACCAGGGTAGGCTTTAACCTATAATAAGGGAAAAAATCGGCAAACGAGACTGCAGGTCTCCGATGCTTTGTTACTGAAAAATCTTTTCTAAAGAGCATTATAATAGCTTGGGGCACTCAGCTCTAGATATACCTTAATTTGTATCATAAATCAGACAACGACAGGATTAATTACTCTATGCAGTCAGGTCATGATTTTTATTTATTTATTTTTCAGTGAACGGACATGTTTTTCGAGTCGGTATAGGGTTTCAACTTTGGGCTTGAAAAATTGTTAGCTTCTACTCATGTTGGTTTACGGACAAATCAATTTCAATTTTACCAATGCATATATCATATATTTTAGTTTGTAGCTAGTTGATCTAAGATTTTACGTGAAATGTCATTTTGGGTACGTTGTTCATTATTATAGTGACAGAGGAACCTTGTTGAATCTTGGAGGTGAACTAAGTCAGGCTCTTAAAGGATATTGTCCGGGATCATCCCGATCTGCCATTTTTTAAAAAATGACCCGGACTGAATTCGTTTTTCTATGTTTGACAAAGGCGAACGCATACTAATATTGTTGTTGCTCGCAGGCTCAAGTTCGATGCAATCTTTTGTTGTTTTGAGTGATTTACGTTGGGCTCGTACGATAGGCCTTTTGCACCATTTGATCACATGGTACAAATAATGATATTCTGGATAAAAAAGGAGTGTGAGAAACGCCAGTAAGTAATGTAAAACAATGAAAACTCACGCATTTAGAACTAGTAAATAGTACTTTGTCTTATATTAGAATCTGTTACATTTCTTTGCCATCCAGATTATCATTGTGTTTACCATGCGGTCATTGGTTCCTCATTGTCTTGGTCTTGCACCTTGGACAGTTCAGCCTCCATAATTTTGCTACTAATTGCTTGAATTTTTGCTTTCTTGTTGTTAAATGTCCCTAACTTGTGATAGTTGAGATATTTGTCCAGCTCACTATTTTTCAGATTTTTAAGAGTGCCATTCTGAAACATTTCTTCCCAATTGTAGTCATCATATTTCATATTGGCTTCCTCAGCTTTTTTTCTTTTCTTTTCTCTTTCTCTTATTTCTTTTTTGACGTTAAGGAATTTAAGGTGATCAACATATCTGCTCACCAAATCCACTGCAACAACATATTTCTTTGAGAACTCATTGAGGTTATTGTGGTCATCAAAAAACGATGGGTTTTCTGCAAAAGCCTTTTTAATTTGAACACGTGGATGAAAGTCATCAATTGTTCTGTTGACTGTAGGTGTTCTTTTGGCGGAAAAATAGTGCAAACCAGAACGTTTGTCATCAGGAAAAGGCCTAGGAACATGATTTATGCCAGGATAACAAAGATCATTAGAACGGCAGAACTCACATTGATCTCCATTTCCGCTTTCACAAGATCCTTTAACATATTCTAGATACATCTCGCCAACCTTCAAATGTGTGTCCATGAAGTCGTAGATTTTTGTGAAATATGCAGATCCAGGGACTTGCTTTTTCTTAGCTTCTGATTTGGTAGCTATGTAGTTATGTAGATATGATGTATTGAAAAAAAATTGCATCTCTTTCTTTTTGGTTACTTTGCATTTCATAAAATCACCTGCAGGCCCAGGCTCATCATCAATAGTTTGTTTCACTTCCTCGGCTACTTTCCAAGCGTTTCTCTTCATGGCCTCATCTTCCTTTTTCTTAAGATCAGTAGTTGTTAGATTGTTGATTTCATCATCTGTTAAACCATCCAAAGCGCTGAAATATTGCCATTTTAAAGCAGCACCGTCTACTAATGCATCTCCAATAGCAGCATTTGACCGCTCCGCTTCATTCTGTCCTGAATCTCCAGGTGCACGATGGACGCGGTTCACTCTGTCTGAACCATGGATCCTTGCGATTTCAACTTCTCTGAAACGAACCTCCACATTGGAAACCCCAACTCCAGGACCTGCATCAGTGCATTTTAGAACATCACAAGATCTTCGAATGATTCTGAAATTTCTGATTTTGAGCCGAAGCTCTGAAGATAGTTTGACAAGACTTTCTATAGTTACCCATAGCTTCTTCTCTTTGATAAAATCACTGCAATTTTCAAGAGCTAGGTTTGATTGTTCTTGAATTTCAAGAACATCTTGTTCAATCTCATCTCCTGTGTTTCTATCTGACTCAGTGACGATTGACTTTTCTTCTCTCCATGTTTCAACTGCTTGTTCACTTTGCTTCACAAGCCATTTGAGCTTTTCCTCCTCATAAACTTTGTGTTGACAATTGGGTTTATTAGTAGCTTTTCTAGTGTCTTCTTTCATGGCCATATCTTCAAACTAGAAAAGTATGTCATATATGTATGATGCAAACCTCTTTAAGTCTTTACTGTATTGATCAATAGATGAAGATTCTTCAAACAGTAAGGGAAATTCATGACTCAAAGTCATGTAGTCTGAAGCCCAGACACTGCCTGAGCTTCCAATGTAGTATTTTGGTCGAATTATCACCACAGTCTGGTCACATGTGCTGATTGGATTTTCTTTGTCTTCAATTATTTCAAGGCGACCCTTGATGAATCTGAATGTGGCGGGAGTTTGATTAACTTCCGGTTTATTGAAATCATGCTGAGGGAGTTTTCTACTGTTATCAATCACATCATACACAACACCTGCTTTGGTATTCCGAGCACCAACGTCAGTACCAGGTCTCAAGTAAGCTTTGTCATCCATGCTGATAACAACCCCATGTTGTACACCCTGTTTATCAGAAAAGACACTCTGTTTTGCATTACGAACGTGAGCTCGTTGATGATGAGTTGCCACAGTATCATCATCTTCTGTTTTTGGAGGTTTTTTTGAACACCATAACCATTTTCCACGATGGGATTTTGCAGAAATAGTTCTGATGTTTTTAGGCTTGCCACGATTTGCAACTGTTGTAGCAGATTTGATGTGTTTCTTTCCTTTCTGGGAGAGAGAATAGTTAGCTAGGGCAAGGAAATCCTTTCTTTTAACTCTATGGTGAGTAAAAAGTGTTGTTTCATGACGCCGTCCATGACATGTGCTTTTATTTTCTATTGCTTTCGCTATAAATTCTTCATCATCCTCATCCAGTAAGCAAGGTGCACCAGCTCCCAGTTTTCTTTTTTTGACCCTGTTAGTGTCCAAAAGATCATTGGCAATCCTTTTCACAGCTTGTTTTACACCTCTCTGTGTCTTTGCATCCGAGCTGTTGTTTTCAAGTTGACGTAGTTGGTCAAGACGCTGCTTAAGTGAGGCATTTTCTTCCTGAAGATCACTTAACCTTTTTTCTGAAAGAAAGTGTTTTTGTACTTCAATCTTTTTACTGGTGCCTTCAATTCTAGTTTCGATGTTACTAATCCTCTCTTGTGTTCGAAGTTTGAAGATGTCTTTAACAGCCTCTAAGGCATTCTCGCTTTCTTCTGAGGCCACCAATACTTTTGACAGAAATGTCGTTGCTCTTTCAGGTTTAATGCCAATATTGTATGTTTCTGATCTTGAGTGAATGGCAAAGACAACAGCTTTTAATGCCATTTTGTCATATTCTGTATCCATGGAGGATATTATTTTCGTCAAAGAGTTTCCATCCAGGAAAAAACGCCCAGACGTCCTGGAATTCCTCTCTTCTTCTTCGAGCCTTTCCTGAATTTCTATGATAAATGATTTGATAACTAAAGTTTCACTTTGCAAAATAATATACCGTTTGTTCAAAATTGTGGCAATATATACACACAATCCATGATCCCTGTGTAATACGTGGTCACGAAAATTAGTTTGATCTGGTTCTGAATCAAAAAATCCACAGTACAAACCATACGCCTCTTTGAATGATAAAAAACCAATTGATTTATCATTTTCACTGGTACAAGCTAGAAGTTGTCTTAGAACGTAAATAAGGCCTTCCAATACATTTACCTTTGTCTTTGGAGAATTTTTAAATAATCCCTCTAGCTTTGCAAGGTTGTTTTCTAATCTGCAGGTTTGAAGAGATTTCCGCAGATAATCTGTCTCAGTAGATTGTTGGCGTATTTCCTTTCGTCTCTCAGAATAAGACTCGATCTTCTCTTCATCCACGGTTTCTTCACTTTGTTGGTTCAGCTCGTTTTCTTTGTCAGGAAGCTTATATAAATATTCCATTTCTGTTGCCTGTTCGGAAGCCATCTTTGTTAAGTTTCGTTACCAGTCTTCTTGTCACCACAGGTAGCCCAAGCTCATTGATAGTGTATATAAAGAGAATGTATAGGGTAGATTTTAAGTTATTAATAAAATTTACTGAAATACTTACTAAATCTTTGTTCTAACGAATGTCCGGTGAGTATTTCAGTAAATCTTATTAATAACTTAAAATCTACCCTATACATTCTCTTTATATACACTATCAATGAGCTTGGGCTACCTGTGTTGTCACCAGTCCTCTATCTGAAAACAAAATGGCTGCCGCCACAGTGATCTAGCGCAATTCTTAGCCCATTGCGACCTTGATTCACACGAATTAAGGTTTAATTTAGCTGGAGTAAAGAAAATAGAGCACCTTAAAGATATTGATGATGAGGATTTGAAAGAAATTGGTAAGTTTATTTATATTTTCAGTATGTCTATTTGCACGGTTGTATCTAATACAAAAAGATTATAAAAATCTGAAAATGTATTAAACAATTTAGCCACATTCTAGCAGCCACGTTGCCACGTATAGCTAATTGATAAAATTAGATATGCTTAAAGTGTGCAGTGGCCGGGTATTCTGAAGTTTAATATTCCATAAAAAATAGTTTGATCACAAACTTGTGCACTGACAGTTTAACTGAAAGCATATATTAGCTTTATATTAACAATAACATATCTTTTTGATAACAGGTTTATCTAAAATCGAGATAAAAAGATTCCATAGAGTGAAGAGGGAGTTTTTGGAAAATAAAGTTGCTGAAACTGCACAAGAAGCATCAACTATCAGTACACTTAAGTATGGGCAGGTTGTTTTTAATAGGCAACCAACTTCACTACCATGGCAAGACAAAAAAAAAGGCTGGATACCAAATGCCACTACACCAAGAGCTCAGTTTATGAATTCTGTTTTACCAGGTTATTATAAATCTATGTCAAAGTTTTGTTCTTCTCGTGAATTTGTAAAGAAATTTCACAGTGAAGGTAGACGGCAGTATGACCTGAAGACTACAGTTTCTGGTTTTGATACTAAATTAGCCAAAATCTTAAGCCCCAAAAATCCTGCAGCTGCAGGAAAATATCTAAGTGAGGACTATACTCTAGTACCATCAGACAGGATTGCTATTAATAATAATCTTCGTGAAATTGACTGTCTTCAAAGTAAAGTTGAAAAAGCATTGAAAACCTTAAGAGAAGACTTCAAGGGACACTTCACAAAAGATGGGAAAAAGCTAATTGCTGGTCACCAATTCTCAAAAGATTATGATGAAAAGGTAATTGGAGAGCTTATTAACATTCAGGAAAAAGTTGCAGGGGCTGGGGAAAAGCTTAAAAGCAAACTTGAGCTTTGTCATGACATGTTCAAGGGTATCAATATCAATAAACACAAACGAAGAGCCCAAAAAGAAAACAGACGAAAAATCAAAAAAAGAAAAGAAAAAACAAAAAAACAAAACCTTGAAAAAATCCGCAGTGCCATATCCATGACAACAGCCCCACAAGTGATTGATGACCATGATTTGAATTTGGAAGCAGTGGCAATTTTATC
>JAOTRI020117026.1:0-12469 GCA_028564885.2 Zoanthus sanctaehelenae | reverse complement strand
TTACCCAATCTTGAATTTAACCCTACCCTCCTCCATACATATGAATTAATCCTTACCCAATCTTGAATTTAACCCTAACCTCCTCCATACATATGAATTAATCCTTTCCCAATCTTGAATTTAACCCTAACCTCCTCCATACATATGAATTAATCCTTACCCAATCTTGAATCTAACCCTAACCTCCTCCATACATATGAATTAATCCTTACCCAATCTTGAATTTAACCCTAACCTCCCCCATACATATGAATTAATCCTTACCCAACGTCGGACTTAACCCTAACCTCCTCCATACATATGAATTAATCTTTACCCAATCTTGAATTTAACCCTAACCACCTCCATACATATGAATTAATCATTACCCAATCTTGAATTTAACCCTAACCTCCCCCATACATATGAATTAATCCTTACCCAACTTGAATTTAACCCTAACCTCCTCCATACATATGAATTAATCCTTACCCAATCTTGAATTTAACCCTAACCTCCTCCATACATATGAATCAATCCTCACCCAATTTTGATTTTAACCCCTAATCTCCTCCATACATATGAATTAATCCTAACCCAACCTTGAATCTAACCTAACCTTCCCCATTCCTAAAACCAATCCGTACCCAACCTTGGATTTAACCCTAACTTTCCCTATACATATGAATTAGTCCTTACCCAACCTTGAATATAACCCTAACCTCTCCCATTAATAAAACTAATCCGTGCCCAACTTTGGATTTAACTCTAAACTCCTCTATACCTAAAAGTAATCCGTGCCTAACCTTGTATTTAACCTAACTTTCCGTATACATATGGATTAGTCCTTACCCTACCTTGAATCCAACCCGAACCACCCCCATACATAAGAATTAGTACTTACCCAACTTTGGATTTAACCCTATACTCCTCTATACCTAAAACTAATCCGTGCCCAATCTTGGATTAACCCTAACTTTCCCTATATACTTATGGATTAGTCCTTACCCAACCTTGAATCCAACCCTAACCTCTCTCATTCCTAAAACTAATCCGTACATAACTTTGGATTTAACCCTAACTTTCCCTATACATATGAAATTAATCATGTGAAACTAATTTGTACCTAACATTTGACACTAATTGTTACCAAACCATGCATTTAACCCTAACTTCTCCAATACCTGAAACTGGGACTCTACTCATGATCAAGCTTCTTAAAGCACCACGAATTCTTAACAAAATAAGGGAGATGAACTAAAAACTAGTATATAATCCTGTTTTTATTTAGGAAAAAGATGTTTTCATACTTACTATTCAGAGTAATTGAAAAGGATAAAGAATTGAGGTTAAATTCTCGCTTGTTAAAGGTTAGAGTTTATTATACTGATCACCTGTACACAATATGCAGATGCTTTAAGAAAAATTAAACAGGAAAAAAATCAAGCGCTGTTCCGTTACATTATGAATATAATAAAAATTCGTTGATAACTTCTGTTTTACAATTCATATAATAACTTGCATTGAAATAGCGCCACATTTTTATTTAGCAAAGTAAAAAATGGTTCCGAAGTTTTTGAATAACTGAATCAGACAAAAGAATCAATGAGAAACTAGAAGTTAAACGTCTTGAAACAATTCATGTCAATATGTTAACTGTCTTTTTATCACTATTTACTTGCGACAATTTACCTTCAAACTGCGATATTTGACCGAGACCCGCGACAAATTATTAAAGTGTTCTCTTTTGAGGGAAAAGTCTGACTGTAATCGCCTAAAAACAAAACGAAACTGTAAAAAAAGATTAAAATATTAATATTCTTCAACTTTTTTTTGAAATCATTAAATTTGAGATTAATAATTATAGATTTCTTCTATTTCTTGTTACAGGCAGCTGCTTTATTCGACAACTGAGAATGGATTTCATGGAATTAACGAAGATTTATCAGGAAATGCTTTATACAAAGAAAGTACATGCAGCGATCTAAAACTGACGAGTCGAGTAAAAGATAATGAGCTCCATGAAGTGTTTAACAGTGACTACGCGAGATTGATTTTCAAAATAGTGGAATGCGGGAACTCATTGAAGGATGAACTTGATTCCCTTTACGCGACGACAGGAAAAGATCTGCAGTTTAATTCTCCAGTTTCAGAAACACTTGTTAGAGATATAAGGAAAAGAACTTCTTGTATCGAAAGTGAAATCAAAAGACTTGAAAATCAACTTTCTTTGCTTGAAGAGACTTTAAAAGGAGAGGTACCAGAAAGTACTAGGAAGCCAAAGAGAAAATTGTCTTCCGAGGAACTTAATGCAAAGCTTGAGGTACTTAAAAGAGAAAAGTGTGATCTTGAGGAAGAGAAAAAGGAATGGTTAAAGGAAGTCAAGTTTCTTAAATGTCAGCTTCAATATCGTGAAGAAGTAAAGCAACTTCAGCATGATCAGAGAAAACTTCCCGAAAACAATTTGGAAGATGAGAACAAGAAACTGAAAGAAGAAATTAACGAATTGAAAAAAAACTTACTTAAGAATCAGGAGAAACAGGATGAAAGCTCCATGCTTACTACAGGACTAGATTATGAGGATAGTGGATCTTTTCACTCAGAAACTGAACTCTTGCACTTGCGAAAAGAGAGGAAAATGCTTCTTTCTACTATCATGAAATTACAGGATGAAAAAAGTGAAACAAGAACAAACCATAATTCAAACGATGCTTCAACTCAGTGCCATTTAAGTATCGCAAGTACAAACTGGTTGCCGGAATTCAAAAACAATGATTACAACCATTTTCCAAATCATCTTGATTTACTAAAAAAAGAATTAAAAGATCTAGAGGGCAAAAACAGTGTTCTTGACGACGAAAATACAAAGCTCGTTGAAGAAAAGCGAAATCAGGAAGACACGATACATAAATTGAAATGTCAATTGACAGATGCACTTGACTCGTGCATTGATGAAATTGAACAATTAAATGGACTCAGGTTAGCACTTGAAAAGAAATTGGAGTTCTCAAATAAACAAAATGAGCACCTTAAGAATCTTTTGGAAAAACTTAAAGAAGAAAACTGTTCTGTCTTAGAATCCGTTGTTGATGAGATTGAGCAAAAAGAATCTTTAGATGATGCAATTGACTTTGTAATATCCGAAGTAGATAACATCATTAAGCTAAACAAAAGTAAAGAGTATAGTTTTAGTAAGCTCGAGGAAGCGCTGACATTCAACAAGCACGAGTTGACTGATGAAGGTGGATTCCTTCTGACAGAAATGAAATCTTGCAAAAATCTTATTGGAGACCAGAGATACCAAATACGAAAACTGCAAATTCAGAAAAGAGACCTTGAGGAAAACTATGCAAAATTAAAACGAGATTTAGTTATAATTCGAGCTAGTAATCAAACTGAAAGCCAAATCCATACTAAAGGAGCAACAAAATCTTCGCTTGATCGTAAGTTGTCTGACAGTTTAATGAATGTAGACGTTATGGAAACCGTTGATGAAAGATCTGAAAATGTATATGAAGAAAACGAAATACTTCAAAACGACAATGATTCACTTCGAAAGGAAGTAAATTTATTAAACTCCAAGCTAAGAGAACAGGAACTTTTAGCCAAAAAATTGAAAGAACAAGAATGTACTCTTGAAGAAGAAAAAGCTTGTCTGCTAAGTTCCTTGTTCAATCAAGTTGAAAGATGCAATACATTGGAAAAACAGATTGAAGATTTAGAAAAAATAGCTGAAGCGAATAAACCTGAAGAGAATTGTTGTGATACCGCAGAATCCCATGAAGCGACAGAAAAGCTAACTTTCGAAGCAAAACATTTGTCCGACCAAGTTGAAAACTTGCAACAATTTGTCCAAGAACTTGAAAATGAAAAGCAACAGTTACAAGAAAGCTTAAAAGTATCTCAAAACCGTGTGCGCGAATTGCAACAAGAATGTTTATTACTGAAAGGAAAAGTTCAAAAATCAAAGGAATTGGGAGAAACGCTGCATGAATGTTTACGAGAAGCTCATGACGAAAAGCAAGAACTAACAGATAATCTGCAAGAGATATTAGAAGAAAAAAACGAATTGGAAAACCAAAATACAGCTTTGAGTTCGCAACTTGGTGAAAGAACTAATGAACTGAAGCAAACTAATGATACGTTGGAGAGCTTAAAAAATAACTATGTAGAGATTTGCAAGGAACGTAATGAAATAGAGAGACAGATGAAGGTTTTGTATTCAAAGTTAGTTACTCTTGCTGTTTCTTTTGATGAAGAAGACAACATAAACTTAAAGATTTTAAACCAAACGGCATCCCCATCAGATGAGTTAAGACAAAAGAAAGATATTTCGGAAATGGAGAAAAGCTCAAACATAATTGTAGAAAGAATTACGAAGGAGCTTGTAGAATTTCAGAGAGTGAAGTCGGATCATTTACAAACTAATAACAAACTTGAAACAACCCTGAAAGAAAAGGAGTCACTTCAAAATCTTGTTCGTGAAACAGAAGAGAAAAGACGACAAATGAAAAGTTTTCTAACTCGGCTAACAGACGAGAAAGAAATTGTTAATGAGCAACTTGACGAGGTCAAACAACAAAAGAAAAATCTTGCAGAAGCCTTGGAAAACGTTTACCAAAGTAAAGAAGCGTTACAAGATGCCTTAGACAGCGCGCTTCTTAAACAACAACAAACAAGTCAAGCTTTGTATGAAGCTACAAACGATAACAAGGCTCTGAGAGACTCTTTGTATCGTGTAGCTGACGAGAGAGACGCAATTCGAGATGGTCTTGCAACATCTCGCAAAAATTTTGAACTTCTCACTGAATCAGAGATGAAGTACAAAGACAGAGCTCGTGGACTACAAGAGGAGGTTGATAAACTTGACGAAGAAACCTCCTTGTTGAGAGAGGCACAGAGAAGAAGTAAAAAAGAACAAGAAGAAATGAAGCAACTAGTTGCTGATTTGATTAACGAACGGAACGAGCTGACAACGAAAATTGAAGATTTTTTGAGCTGGGAACAGGTAATGAAAACCAATTTGGCTAAAGCTGCACTCGAGAACGATGAAGCAAATGCAACAGCGTCGGAACTGAAGTTTTCGGCTGAAGTTCTTGCTGACGAAAACCTTCGCCTCCGAAAACACCTTCAGCAATTTCTTGATAATTTCAACAGATCCAGCTCAGAGGACCCAGCAGCAGAAATCCCACCTAACTGTGGAGAAGAAACAGAATCGACTGAAGAAATCAGATCAAATGATATGGAGACATCTGTTGCTCAAGAACGTCATTTTAATAACTCTTCTAAAGAAACACATATTGAAGCAAGAGAAACACAACTTCCCGATTTTTACACCGAGAATCTTAAACTAAAATCACTTCTTGAAATGGTTACTAATAGGACACAAGTACTTGAAGACAAGCTAGAGCAAATATCCATCAAAAATTTTGAGCTTCAGAATATGTTGGAAATCAAAGAAGAGGCAGTTGATGCTGTTCAAGCAAATTATGAAAGGGCTTGCAAAGATATAGATATGCTGAAGGATTCCTTTGAGGAAGCAATCGTTGACAGACAGAAAATAAAGGTAGAATTATCCGATTTAGTTTCCGAGAAGGAAAAATTGAGAAGTGAAAGCAATGAAAAAACGGCAGAATGGTACATTTTGAATCGTGACCTGGAAGAGAAAAAGAGCAAGGTTTTAAACAATCTTGAACGAACATCAGAAGAGGTGAAAGATAAAAACAGGGAGTTGATAAGAGATATTAATATCATGCATAATCCCTTAAATGAAGAATCTCGTCATCCACCAAAACAACTGTCCAAAGCTCAATGCTTATCGCCTGAAAACCAAAGTTTAAGAAATGAAATTGAGAAACTAAAAGAAAAGAATAAAAGTATGAACGAGAAAATCAATCAACTATCTGAGGAAAACAACAAACTTTCTAGAAAGGTTGAAGTTACGGCATTAATGATCGAAAATGTAATACATACGACAAATTTAGAGTGCTCGAAAAATTGTTTCAAACAAGACCACTGTGAGTTTGCAGACTTGAATGAAATAGTTTCTTTTGGAAGTTGTTCGAGACTTGAACGAATATTAGAAATGGAATCTGAAAACGTTTCAAGGCATCTAAAAAACCTCCATCAATTAAATCAGTCTTTAACTCAAATTAAAATGGACTTTACTGAAATGAAAGAAAAAAATATTCAGCTCTCCCAAACCTCAACTGTTTTAAAGACTTTTAAGAATGAAGTGGAAAACCATCTTGAAACATCTCTACAAGAAAAAAACTGTTTCAAAGAAAACGCGAACAAAAGTTCAGAAAAGAAACAGCAAGCTCTTGACATAAATACAGAGGAACATAAACAATTGACAGATATCATGAAACACGCTTTAAAACGCTCAATTCTCTTGAAAGAGGAAGTTAAGCAAGAAAGGCAGGAGATGGGAGAAGTAATTGTTTTGTGCGATATATTGAAAAGCGACTTGGAACAGTGGAATAATGACCTAAAAGAAAGCATTGATGTGCCCTCAAAGGACAATTTATCAACAGAAGAAAAACTTAATGCGATCAAGCACGAATTGGAGAGAAGAAAACAAGAACTAGACGATAAAGATAGGTTTCTCCAAATTCTCAGTGCAGAAGTTTCAGAATTAAACAAAAAGGAAATTAATGCAAAGGACCTTTGCAGTCAAATGTCAAGAACCATAGAAGAATTAGAGGTAACAGAAAGTAAACTTAGAAAAGATCTAGAAGATGCGGTGAGGCACGAAAATGTTCTGCAAGTAGAGCTGGAGGAAACAACGCAAAGATTAAATGAAGCTAGTAACAAGATAAATGGCTTAGAAAGAGAAAATGAAGTTGCGAAAATCTTACAAGATGATCTAAAATCAAAAGTTTTAAATTTCGAACATTGCATTTTGGAAACAACACAAAAATTAGAAAAATCACAAGGCAGCGAAACTACCTTATCGTTAACTGTTGCTGAACAAAAAAAGGAACTAACCAATCTTAAGGTACTATTGTCTGAGGTGCAGAAAGAACTGGAATCCGTTAGGAATGAGAAAGGTCTTTTACAGAAAGACAAAAAGAAACTCCGGTCTGAAATGGAAGAAAGCAAAAATAGCTTTCGTTCAGTTATGAAAGAAAAACAAGAGTTAGAGCAAGAACTTGGTTTACTAAGGGATGAAAAAGAAATGTTCTTGGAAGGATCGAAACTTATTGAGAAACTTGAAAAAGAGGCCGTGAAAACACAACTAATTTTAAAACAAACTACAGAAGAACTTAATGAGAAAAATCGATCTTTAAAAGTTGCGCAAGACGAAGTAACAAACTATCAAGAAATGCTTCACGCATCAAAATATCAAAAGCAGGAACTAGAAAAGCATTTGAATACCTTCAAAAGTAAAGCAAACGAACTTCAACATAATTTGGATCAAACAAGCAAACAACAGAAGAAAGAACTAGAAAACATGAAGCAACAAGAAAAAGTAAATCGGACAATAGTTGAACTTCGAAAGATGCTAGACAAAGAAAAGCTCAAAGTTCAAAATCTTGAAAATTCAGTGGAACAACTTAAGAAAGAAAACGGTACTTTAAATAGGCGGTTAGATAACAAATCTGAAGAAAAACAGCGCGTAGAAAAATCTCTGAAGGAAGGTGAAGATCAAAGAAAAAGAATAGAAAAGGCAAATAAAGAATTGGAGGAAAGAGTAAGACTTGTTCAAAACGAAAAACGAAAACTGGAAGAACAATTGAAAAAGGAAAAGGAGAGCAGAACCAATTTGTTGTGTAGATTGGAAGAGGCAAACGAAGATAAGGAAGAACTAGAAGAAATTCTTGAAGGTTTGCAAAATAAGAAAAAGAAATTACAAGAAAATCTTGATCGAGCGATTTTTGAAAAAGAAACGAAAGAAGAGCAACTGCTAGCTTCTCAAGAAACTCTCGAAAGCCAAGTTAAGGATTTATCTCAAAAAGAAGGAAATGTAAAAAAAGCTTTAGAAGTTTCGGAAGCCGAAAAGAACGCTTTAAGCATAGAAATAAAAGTAAAGGATCAACATTTAAATGAAGCACAGATCCAAATACAAATTCTAAAAAGTGAACTTTTTAAGACTAACGAACAAGTAGAAGTTTATCAGTCAGAGCTAGAGCTCCAAACTTCTTCAAGAAAGGAAGATTTAGAAAAATTGCGTGATCTCAAAAACAGGTTAGAAGAACGCGAAAAAGTTTTCGATGATACTAATAGTAAGATCCTAGCAATTACCGATGAATTGAATGACAGTGTAAAACAAGTTGCTGTTCTTCGGACAAAATTGAAGGATCTAAGAAACAATAAAGCAAAAATGGAAAAAGATTTTGCTGAGAAAGAGCAGACATCATCTATGGAGCTTTCTTACTTGAGAAATCGAGAAAACACCTTGCTTAAAACTCTTAAAGAAAGAGATAAATCAATTGAAATTCTTAAAAATGAGGTAACTATGAAAATCAGAAATACTGAGGAATTAAGAGAGCGCTCGAAGGAAGACGAATTTGAAAAAAGAATTCTTGAAGAAAAAATGCAAAGCATTATAAAAGAGCGACAGCAACTTGAAAGAGAGTGCACGTGCCTAAAAAGTGAAAGCGAAAATTTAAACAAACAACTCTGCGATGCTAATGACAAAATAAACTCTCTTCAAAACGAATCTCAGAAATTATCCCAGCAAAAAGAAGAAAGTCTACAAGAGCTAGCATTAAATGAGGAGATATTTGCAGCGACAATTAACGAGGTTACATTTGCAGAGATTCCTGAAACTTCAAACGATGAAGAAGCTGTAAGCCTCGAAAACGAATCAAAATTCTTTCAAAGGGAACCTAACAACGTCGACAAAGCTAAAGATGAAACAATTGAAGAGAAAAAACAACTAAAAGAAAGATTAATGGACTCCTTGAGAGAGAAGGAAGAGGTTTTAAAGAGACTAAAATGTTTAGAAGAAAGTCAATCGATCCTGAAACAAACTACAAGTGATCTGGTTTTAGAAACAGATCGATTAGGGCAACTGGTTGACTCAGTTTCATCTACAAGTGAGTTAGACAACCTTTCGTCAAGCAAAAACACATCCCTAGAGCAAAAGACAATACAACAAGATAGGAATGATTCATTAGATGGAATTGAGGACGACCAGAATATTGAGTTACGCCAAAGTTTCGAAAAGCTAAAAGAAAACTTGAGATTGTTAGCAACAAAATTAAGCGAAAATAAGCAGAAAGGAGACATCGCTGAAATTGTCAAAAATAACAACAAACTTCAAGCTGAAAATATTACTCTTGTTGAACGAATAAACGCATTTAATAAAAACAAAGCTTCCCAAGATCACGAATTAGTATCTCTAAGGAACGAAAATGAAAAGCTACTGAAACAGCTAGAATCTGGAAATGGAAAAATCGAAGATTTTGAGAAAAACTTACAGAAATCAAACGATAATCAGAAATTATTGAAAGAACGTTTGAATAAAATTACACAAGAAGTACAAGAATTGCGAGAGGAAAAACGAATTGCTATTGAGGAATTAGATAAAATGAAAGTGCAAAACCAAAGAACTACTGAAAAAAGTTTACAAAACCATGGTTTTGAATACGTCACGATAACACAAAAAGAGAAAAATGAATTAACGTACGCCATAACTTCTTTGGAAATGAAATGCAAGATGCTAGAAATTACAGTTAAAGAAAAAGAAGATGCTTTGGAGTCGAAGCAACAAGAGCTTTCGCAACTGGAAGCTCTTTATAAAACTATGGAAAAGAGTTTAAGTGAGTCAGTGGAAGAACGAGGCAAACTTGTTAGTGATACATACGCTTTTAAGATAAAGCTGGAAAATGAAATCCATGATGTGGCATCACGTTTGGCGAAAAAAGGTGAGAAAGTGTCAGAGTTACAAAAAAAGTACGATTCATTAATGGCACAAAATAATAACTTGCAAGAACAACTGAAAAATAGTCTTTGTGAGTTGGAAGATCCAAGAAGCAAGCTGGTTGAAAGAGGAAGCGTCAAAGAAGGCCTTGAAAAACGTTCTAGTAACATAGCAGAACAAAAAAATGAGAATCTGAAGAAAATCAAAGAATTGAATATTGAGCTAAAAAACAGGAAAGAATTGACTTATGAACTCGAAAAAAAAGTTGAGAGCTTGGAGCAGATAATGAATCAACACGCAGATGAGAAGAAGATTTTAGTTCATGAAAAAGAGCAACTGGTTAAAGATCTGAAAAAAACTCGCAAAAAATTAAATGAAAGAGAATCGCACATGGAGGAACTAGCAAATATTTTTCAGATCCGAGAAGATGAAATGTTAGAAAAAATTTCACGGCTTACTGCTGGTACTGGCACAAAAACAGTAGAAAAAGAAAACATTCAAAGTTCCATTTTGCAGATGAAAACAGAATATAATCATTTGGAAGAGGAAAATAACAAGTTAATCGTATCTATTGCAAAAGTTCAGGCGCAAAATATAGAGTTGAAGAAAGAAAACATTCTGATCAGAAAAGCTTGCCATCAACTTCGTTGCAAAACGGCTTCTGAAGAAAAACTAGTTCTTAATAAAACTGAAACTAAATGTGATAACATATCGACATTGACGACAAACAATGTTGCAGAACAAATTATTTATCCGGAAAGTTTATCGGAATCCTCTGTTAGTGATGTGTTTGTCAATGAATCCGCAAGTCACCACAAAGAGCCTCGACCACATGTAGAGAGGACGTCCCCTGAAGGCAGTGAAATACCAGACCCCAGTCAAGAAAAGTCAAGAAATCTACAGCCGGCTTTAGTTTCTCTCTCAAACAAGAACATTGATTTCGAATCAGGTGGAAGCTCTGATTCTGGTCTAATGATCCGCGTCGCTAGTATTGCTAACAGTTTTGAAGGAGAGGATGAACATGGCAAAACGTCCACGAAGAGAACAAGCGGTGTCTCTAAGAACAGCATCAAGTTACAGACCTGTGTCAAAGAAGGACGGAGGCGAACCCAAGAAATATCATCTACGGATCTCATCCTAGCCAATGAACAGGTGGCAAGACGAGCGGCCAAAGAAATTGTTCCAGTTAAAGTTGAAATTTCTGATTATAGGCAAGCCTCTGATGGTCCTAACAGCAGACGTTCAGGCCACCTAAGCTCTGTCGAAACCGAAACGACTCCCGTCAGCAGGTCTTCGTCCGAAAGCTTTGGTAAACCAATTTGTACTAAAAACTATTGCAGTCCAATATTATCGTTAGTAGATGCCTGTCCTTTGCATAAAGTTTTATACACAGAGAAAACCAAAGGCCATTGTCCCGTATGTAAAAAAGACCAGAAAACTGGAACTCGACCGAAGAAATTTGTAACCTTAGAAAAGTACGTATAGAAATAATGTGTGGCCAGAATAGTAAACTATCGTAAAGTCAGTCATGAAAAGCATTTCCTCAGTGTTCTCGCCTGGGCAAAACAGAAGGGCGCAGCGCAATTCTACTTCTGTTTTATGAACGATAACTACGTATGTGCAGCTTAGGTTCCAGCAGTGAACAGATGTTTCGCTCTTATTAGAGCTCGTCAACACTACATAGCCCGCTACTCTTGAAAGAGACTAGAAGTCTCTTCAAACCTAAGTCACCACGCAATACGTTTGGTACCTTATGCTGCGATCTTAGCATAACGTAGCTCAATGGAATAATCTTCAACAGAACAACAAAAAAATTGGTTATACCACATCTTTTTGTCGTCAGAACAAAATCTGTATCCCACAGTTTTTCGCGGGCCAGCTTGACTCACAAGTTTTATTACTCGCGGATCGATTGTGTTGTGAGGAGAAGAGGAACCTGGAACGAAAGGTAGCCCAGTGAATGCTTCTAGAGCGTCATATTTTTTTCTTTTTTTTTCTAAAACAATTCTGACTTATGTTAATGAAATGAAAGTTGCACTCACATATGAAATATCCATATTATGAAAAAAGAAAGATCAAATTATTTTGCTAACCTAGCTAAAATGAACAAAACTGTATTCATGATACAAAAAAAATGATAATCATTGGACTATGGAGATATTTTGCACCCCTGAATGCCAAACATTTCGAGCGATCCAGATGTAAGTAATGTAAAAATTTATGGTGTAATGCCGTAGAGGCCTTCTGTTTTCGAGTGGACCAATCACACTGCGTTGATCTTCTTAGGTCAAAGCAGCATGGTGAACAAACATGGGCTTCTTTTATCTGACAGGTTACCGTTAAAGAGAAACAATATGCAAATAACAATATATTACAAGAAGCTTCTGTATGCGCAAATCGCTTCCACTCGTAAAGTACACCCTGAGATGTTTCAGTTTATTTTTTTTTCTAGATAGTAAAATGAAAGCTTTAGTTCACCCTACTACGGTGGCCCAAAAGTGCAAAACACAAAAATCAGAACAAAAACGAAAGTATGTATATTTTGTGGTTCAAATTTTTATGGTTCAATTTTTTTAAGCCAGTTTATTTCTTCAAACCAGTTGAATTTTTTTTACTAAG
>JAOTRI020117015.1:0-12469 GCA_028564885.2 Zoanthus sanctaehelenae | reverse complement strand
GGCCGGAGTGTTTTGTCACAGCCTAAAACACGGTTTAGGCTTCTTTATTTGCTTTATGATATAGATAGGACCCTACGGGCACTCTGAAAAACAATAAAACACGCTTTTTCTATGTTTTATACTCTGATAAAACATCGATTTTCGACCAATCAGAGCGCGCGTAGGGTCCTGTCTATGTTATAAAACATGATATGAAATTAAAGAAATAGCGATGTACAGGCATAAATAAATCAGAATCACTCGGTGTTACCTAGCATCTTCAACATTTACCTTCGACTTTCTCTGCGGAAAAAAATCAGTAAGATGTTGCTAGGCAACACAGAGTGATCCTGATATATTTGTGTAAAGCTTTATGCTGGAAAAATATAAGTATTTGATGTACAGGCAACAGACACGAAATCTATAGCCGACAAAACAGATGGTGTACAGACGGTGATACATATTTTAGTTGAATTGTCTTAAGGGTAAAAATTAACGCACTGTCCCTTCTATTGAAATTCCTATTCTCTTTCAAAATTGTTCAACTTAAAGTGCGATTAGTAAAGATTTGTTTGTTAATCAGCTAATAAAGATGCCTTTAATGTCTTGTGATTTGCAGAGACTTTATAAATTTGCGTTATTGGACAAGAAGAGGTCGTTTGTTTTTATCTTGTAATATCTCGGTGAAGTTTGAAGGAATGCCACCAAGAGATGGCATCGTGAGGTAAACATTTAGTACTGGAACCTCGTATTTCTAATTTAGAGTATTGCCTTTCCTCATATTTGATCCAAATCAGCCGCTCGCATTTCATCCCAAGCAAATTTGAGGTATTAAGAGATTTTATAGTATTTATGTTCACGTTAATTATTTTCGTTTTGAGATAAAGAATATTTTGCTATTGTTTTTGGATTGGTTTTTAATGTTTTTTGTTGATGTTTACGTTATTATTGCTTGGGCATTATAAACTGTATTTGTATTAAGATTCTAAATTGTATTAATATTGAGATTTGTATTTGTATTTAGATTGGTTTAAATTGTATTTGGATTGAGACTGGTAATTGCATTTGTTTTGAGATTTTGTTAATAATGGTGTTGAAGTTGTTAATTTTGTTAGTAGAAGTTGGAAATTGAGTTAGTATTGGTAATGACGATATTAATTGCATTAGTAGTTATTGACGTTGTCATTGTTGTCGACGTTGCTAATCTTTTTGTTGTTGATTTCGATCATGTTGTAAATATAATTTCTATTGCTTCCTTCAGAGGCGAAAATGGCCCAAGCGGTTGGATAATTCGTGAAACTTTGGATCCCAATAGGGCATTGTTCATATGGCTTGTAAATACTGATTTAAAGGTAATTTAAAAGATGTCATGTTTATAGATATTCACAAAATTTCAAATACAGTTTGGAGTTAAGTTTTAGAAGCTAACGTAGCCCGATGGCATAAGTGCAATATGTTGTCTGAGAAAATTACCAGTTCTTATTTACTCCGAATTATATCAGAAAAATCACGTGATTACATATTAAAGTAAAAGAAAGCCGAATTAAACAGTTGTTAAGTTCAGACTTTTACAAGAGCAAAATATGAAAATTTTTGTCATGTGTAAACTCGGGATGTATTCAGAGGTTTTAATAGAAGGCGACTTCCGGCGATGGACAGCCATCGCTTTATCCCGCTGCCTAATTCGGACAATAAGTTAAATGTTTTGGATTGACTGTGTATATCCAACTAAAGCTGTTCCTGCCAAAGGACTATTGACATAGCGGACATGTTGGTGGACAAAACAAAAGAAAACATCAAAATTCATTTTTTGAGAGTCCACCAACATGGCTGACATGAGGTCAGGTGAAAACGATCTCTATGAAAAAAGGATGGGGAAAATATCACTTTCACTTACTGAGTTTACTCTATGCAGGGGTGTGGAAATATGTATTTTGGACACTTGTCCTGGGCAAGTAAATATGAAAAATCTACTTGCCCGGACCCCAAATCAACTTGCTTTTGAATTGTTTGAGTTCCACTTCATTAACTCCATCTGTTAAGTTTGAATACTGATAACTTTTCTCCGTAATTACGCCGATATTAATTTTTCTGCTTTCCGGAATTCAAGGAGAGTTTCGCTGATTAAAGAACAATACTTTCGCATAACGGTTCACTTTAAACTCGCTACAGTGTAAATACGACGAAATACGGCGAAAATTACAAAAATTCAGAAAATCTCGCTGTAATACGGCGTTATTACGAAACAAAACTTTAGAGCACTACTGTATTGCAAGTTTAGACCATGAAAAAAACTACTTATCCGAGGACAACTAAACAGCAAAATTTCACTTGTCCGGGTCCCCAACGTAACGAGTCGGACATCAAGTTTTCTCACTTTCGCTTGAGCATGTGAATACGCGTGAAACTGGCACGATCCGTTTAACTTTGTCCCGAATTGTGTATATTTTCGGTTATATACCTCTTCTACACAAAAACTGAATACAAATACATCATATATAAAACTTCAATTCGCAAATTATAATTATCGATTCGCAAGTTCCAATAATTGCTTCGCAATTTGCGAATAGCGATGTGCTAATTCGAACCCTATTACTGTAAGTAAGGTTGTTGTTTCATTAAAAGGCGGCTACCAATGATTTACTGCCGACTGCTGTGCCTTCATTTGTCAGCTACTTGGTATAGCAGCAGATAAAGATTTTAGTACAAAGGTGAACAGAAAAGTTGATAATATAAATTGGTAATACACCATTTCGTCTTGTAAGCCCTTTTGTCAGCAATCTAAAATTGTGAGTTTTTTTAATCAAACTTGCCTGCTGCTTTCAAATTTTTGCCTCACTTCATTCGACTTCCGTACAACAAATAAAGTCGCGCGCTTTTTTTACATTTGTTTTTATATTGAATCCAGTGGAGAGTTGCTAAACTCAAAAAGGTTCTCGATTAAGATGAAAGGAATGATTTATCGGAGTTGTGTAAGATCAGCGATGTTATAGTGAGTGAGACATGGTGTTTGAGAGACAATGAGATGGAAATTTTGAGAAGGACCTAGAGAATGATGGTGAGAGCAATGTGTGGTGCAAAACTAATGGAGAAAAAGAAGACGGGGGACCTAATGGAGATGATGGGATTGAAGGAAACAGCCGTTCAGATGGCAAAAGCTAATGGAGTGAGATGTTATGGGCATTTGTTAAGGAGGGATGATGAGCATGTTTTGAGAAAAGCATTGGAGTTTGAAGTGAAGGGGAAGAGGAAGCGAGGATGACTGAGGAAGACAAGGAAAATGCAAGTGGAGAAGGAGAGCCAGAGTGTTGGTTTGAAGAAGGAGGATGCAATGAATCGAGCGAGATGGAGAGTGGGAGTTGGAGAGAGTGCTTTCAGAGTGGGGTAAATCTCGCCACCCTCGTTTACAGGGATAAACCTGGATCGAAATTGGGCTGATTGATTGATTGATTGATTGACTGATTGATTGGTTGGTTGATTGATTGATTGAATCTCTTTCATTGATCAGACGTTCTCTTTTCATTTGTAAAATTACTTTTGTAGATCGCAAAGTGAAGACAAGGAAAATAAAGAAACAGATGGAAACTCGGAGCGAAGGAGCTCGTCACGTCGTTCCCCAGGGAGTAGTCCAAGACGAATGGTACCAAGAGAGGGATTACTGCTGACCAAAGTTATACAAGCTCATGCACACGAAGCGGAAGAGATTTTACACCATTCAACGGACGACGAAAGTGTTACTGATGCGCGGCCAAAACTCCTGACTCCACCAGCAAATCTTACGTTAGCTTTTTCTCCAACAAACTTAGCTGACAGTAAACTTTTTCATTCAATGAAAGAACTACCAGAAAGCAATACAACGAACAATTTGTACAGCATGGAGGGAATGATACAACCCAAGCTGAATTCTCCATCACGTACAGCTAGCGAACGGCGTAAAAAGGGAAGCCATCCGCGAATCACCAAAGCTGTCAGCACTCCTTTACTGATTGGACAATCAATTATTGAAGAACGTGAGTCTGATTTAGAAGACTCGCCAGTGGCTTCTCCCCGTTTCCATCGAACTCTTAAGCACCACCCCCAAGGGGGAGGAGTAATCAGGTCAAAACGTCAATCGCGGCGGCTATCTCCAGTACCCTCCACAGGAAGCCGCCGTTCTTCTAGTTGTAGTAGCTCTGACGAAGATGAAATCGAAAAGCGCATGCGTCGGCTTAACACAAATAATACAACTTGCAAGAAAAGTGCCAGGCGCGGAAGTCATGAAGATAGCAGCAGTGAAGGAGATGGCGGTGGCTTGGGCGGGGGTTGCAAGGGCAAAGGGCGAGGCATAGGAAATACCGGTGGAGGGACCCTGAGTTCGAATTCTAATTCGAAACCTGGGCCCAGTACAAAAAACAGCAACACGACCAATCACCAATTGATTCAAAGTTAGAATGAGTTGAAATAATAAAATCAAATGTATTCTGTGGAATAAGAAAGATACTGTGCCAGGGAGCTGTTGTATCTTGACTGTTGTTCATTGATTAATATACTGTACGCTTGATCAACCATACGTAGAGCTAAGCCTAAGTCATGTACCGAACTTCGAAATATCAAATGACATATTGGACGTATTTCATTGGTAACCGAATAAGCGCATTCTTAACGACCATTTAACGAATGCCTTAATGAGCCTTCCGAACTTGAGACGATCGGAAATCGATTACAAAGTTTTTCTTTTGCTTACACCTGACTTTCTATCCCGATAGTTCTTTACGAGCTAAAATGATAATTGTTGAGCCAACAGTTCTCTATAAGGTCTCCCGATTGGCCTGTGCAGTATCAATGTATTTTCTTAGTGCTATTTCTGAACCATATATTGTTGCTGCAAGCGATTCGAGTAACCTCCTTATCAGATCACAGTGTAATCTTGGGAACTCACTAGCAGTGAACTCGCGATATATACGATCAGCGGTTCAAGTCCATATGATACCCAGTTCTTTCAATAAGCGCCGACAGCCGTTGAAAGCTGTCGGCTACTTGGGAAAAAATCTTGAACCGTGGTGGGCTACTTTCATGCCTTGCGAAATGTTGTTATCTTCCGAATTCTACTGGACAGGTGTTAATGCTGGCATCATGCCATCAGCGCTGGCTGGCTACTTCTCCATTCTTGGTCTCCTACTTTAAAATTTATTGAAAGGGCGGGATACTGAGAGTCGACTCAAGGATGTCACTAGCATTTTGGTGCACACGGTATTTACGTTTAGCCGTCCAAATCCATAGTAACTCGTAGTTTCCACAATTAACCGTTTTTAAAATGCTAAAAGTATTGTCAGTACTGACAAAATAGTGTACTCGCAGCACATACTTTCTATTAGAAATTACTCGTATTAACAATTGTTAGGGAATGAAAATGAAGTTGCTAAATGTTTGTATATTTGTTTAAAGGATGGCTGTTAAACTATTATGTACAGGGCTGTACCTAGAAGTTTTTTTGTCGACGGGGGCAAACTCCACAAACCTTCACAGGGATCTCCCGTATACAGACAGGGTTTCTAGCCAAACACTATGTTCGAAAAAAAATTAGTTTTCCTGGCGGGGGCAATTGCCCCCTCTGCATTCCCTCTATGTACGGCCCTGTTATATATTTCTAAATTGCGTTATTTTGAATAAACCCTTCCTGTTGAGATTCTAACCAATACAGCATTAGCAACAAGAGTTACGGCGCTTTAAGCTCAAATTAACTAAATCTTGTTAGAGAACTAGTGCCACTGTATGTAAAATGTACGTGAACCAGGAGATCAATCTGTAAAAAGTCTCTTTCCTCGTCTTGGATTTTTCGTTTTCTGCTGTTTTACGTACCGTTTTTGTTGCTTGTGTCCTGTAAGACGGAGTGTAATGAGGACTATCTAATTTATTTCCGTTTCCACTCCGATACCGTAGGGTACAACTTTCCTGTGTCTCGTAAAATGCTACAAAATGTTTCCCTTCTAAACAATATCATTTTTATAACTTGTTGGTTTTATTTCTTCGTAAAATATTCGAAACAATGAATAACAAATTTATAAACTTTCAATCTAACCAGACTCTTTAAGAGCTAAACTGTTCCCACGAGGATATTGGTATAACTTTGGTTAAGTGTAAAGATCGCCGTTTTTATATTATTTGCATATATTATATTTACTGTTGAAGATGACCACAAGAGGTAGTCAAAACTTACAGTTTCTATCATTCTTTTTTCTATGTACATCTTCATATTTTTTTTGTTTCCTTCTTGTAAAGCAAGCACTTGCCAGTTGCCATCCACGACTGTCTTTTTTGTTGATAGTAAGAGGAACTTCTACAATTGCTTACAACTACGTGTTTTTCCCAACAGGCGATATCTTACCAGGAAAGTTGGTTTTGAGGCTGTCATGAGAGTACGTGCAACCAAAGGTTAGTATCTACTGTAACCGAAATCCTGTATTTCCAGACAAAGTTGAATGTTGCAGAGCCGACGTAATTGGTTGTTAAAATCTACTAATTGCGTAGCAGACACTTGTGGGTTGGGGAGAGGCGGAGGGAATTTGGGCGAGAAATGAGAAAAGGGAGAGATTGGAGCCTAACAAGCAAGAACGCAATAGATATGTCCATTAATTTTTGTCATAAGGTTTATACTGAGTTTAAAAAGAGTGACATTGTAGTGTTCAAAGTTAGCAACGAGCTGGTCGCACATGCGACTAGATTTTTAATTGTGCATCTAAAAATCCATGCCTGATCGCACTTGCGCGAGAATTATCAAATCGTTTTTCTATTCAGAAAGCGAAAAGCTAAGAAATAAAACCTTAATGATCCGCACAAGAAAGTAAAGTGTAAACAGGAAAGGTGACTTTTCGGAGCCCCCGTAGTTCACCTCCCTTCTGCGTCGCTCAAAGTCTCTATTACGTGGTTCTACGTCCGAGTCTGTATCTAGTTTTAAACTCAAAGGGCATTGCAAGTCAATGGAAAGTTGTGAGCAGTAAACTGACAGTGTGTTTTCTTGGTGATTCACGTAAATTTCAAAGGAAATAAATGCGGAATTTTTTTGTTGCCTTGAACGTACCATGAAGTGTAATAGTTCTTGAGATTGAAAAGGTTAATTTTTAAAAACGGAACAATATTAATGTTATGTCCACTGTAGAGTTATAGCCTAAAGGAGGAACAAAACAAACACACCGGTTCGTTCAAAAGAAAAGACAACATGCAAATAACTTATTACTTATACAATATCTGAAGTATTCTGATTTGTTTTGGCGTCACCAGTATTTTAAGCTGAGCTCCTAAAATCTTTAGCTGTGCGCCTAAAAATTTGACAGTGCTCCTCCAAATTTACACCTGGTAGCACACGTGCTCCCAAAGCCAAAAATATACTTTGAGCCCTGCGTTATCAATCTTTGCTTCGTGACTTCCAATTTGATAACCTTTAACAAAAGAATCTGTTCTAAAGACATTGGTATCGCGCCAGAGGGGGAGCGGGATAGGTTGTCAGGTGTGCTCTTCTCGCCAGCTTCGATCCTTGAGGTGTACATGTTTGATATATTTGAGAAAAAACACGATGACCAAAATCATTTTTGTTTTAATTTTTGTTCTAGGGTTAAGTATTCACACGTTTCATGGTAACTTCTTTGTCCGTTCAACTGACCTTGTCTCTCTTCCCAACGTGAATCCGGACGCGGCATTTAGCATGCAGATAGACATTGAAGACAGTCTGTGTGACTCGAATTTAGTATGCTTCCAATCGGCTCTGTTGTATACAAGCTCAAAAGGTAAGTTGGTTGTTAGTCTAGATTAACATACAATCAGCTCGCTGATGAACGATTTTAGTTGTACACAAACAGGATTAGATTAGACACACGGCAAACCTTGCTTGCTTGGCGGCAAAATATTTAAACAACCGCTAGAAAATAGGTTAAAATTAATAAATACATCAAAGAGTGAAAGAGAAAAAATAATATGCTATGCGTTCCACAGGTAAAAATGTTTAAAATATTTTAAACGCTTTTTCTAACACACATTTAACTCACTTGTCGGCAACTTTTTCCCTTCCAGCCCAAAAATAGTTGTCATTTGGTCTTCATAAACACAAAATGATTTGAAAATCAAAGTTTATCGTTAAACGTTGTAAACATAAGTAACATAGTCGTTACTGAGTATTGCTGCCAGTTATAGAATTACGCACGTGTAATTTAGGTATCCTGCTGAAAAGGATGAATGAGATTGTAAACTTGAAAAGCCTTGTCAAGCGAACAATATAATTAACCCATTTAAACCCAGTTGTGTTTTGAAATTCTTCCAACTTGGCTCTATAGTTTGAGAGAATTTTAACTTTAATCTTCATTACTTTGCCTTGTTTGATTAGTTCCCAATTTCTCATTACCAAACGTCTTAATTTGTAAAGTAGAAGCGTAGCGCTTGTGGGATGTGGCTGGAATATACATCCTACAAACGTTACGCTTCTACTTTACTTTGTATTTTCTGACATATGAGCCTGTGTCGTGCTGATGAGGCCCAATAAGGCCCATATCGCTGTCTACAGCTGCTAACATCCAGGCTCACTCTTTTCTTAAGGGTTTTCAGTACGGGTTAGTCCGTCTGACTCGTGAGGCCATAGTGCCCTATTTAGTGGCTGCATCATAACCAGCACGCATGTGCAACACAGTCATGTCTTATTTTGTATGTGAAGTTGAAACTAGGTTTAATTAACTGATTGGGGTAATGAAGGTGTAGTTACTGGAAGTGAGTTTCGCCTCGTTCATTATTAAATATGAAAACAAACTACGAACTAGGAGTAGTTAACCCTGTTAATAAGCAATCACTTCAAAGCAAAGTGCGCCTTACACAAAAAAACTTCAAGAAAGAGTCGAGTTTGAACAAACAAAGTTCATTAAATAATATAAATACATAATTAAAATGGCATTTTAAGTTCTAAAAGAATTAAATAGAAATAACAAAATTTGCAAACTTCAAACGTAGCTGGGGAAAAATGCTGGACACGCGCTAAAAAGCTTACCAAACTAGACGTTCTAAAAGCGTTCACTGGACTACATTTTATTCTCACAACACAGCTGGAGCTGCAAGGAATTGTGGGATACAAATTTTGTCCGATCGACAAACAAAAAAACAAACCGAATTTATAACTGAGCTTACCACAGGTAGCCTAGAAATTAAATAACGTGAGTGTATACTCTGATAAAGAACTACTTTTGCTGGAGTAAAAGCTTAGTTATAGAAATAGGAAGTCTAAGACTGCATGTAACTAGTGCAAGCATAAAAAGTAATATGCATCCTTCCCCAACCTCGGGCATTAGGCGGGCATTAGACGGGGATTAGGCATAGAAAGAGTGACCCGGTAAGCCGGGCCTTAGACGTGTTTAGTTTATTGGAAACTTTGGCGGGGAGTGGGCGGGGTTAGTTAGTTTTGACAAAATGCTTCAGAAGAGCCTAGGAGCAAGTTTAGCACCGCTATTGCGTGCACCCGTGTCGACTATCTTAAAATATGCCATTTTATTACATAGATTTGAGTGTTTTACTGAAAAATGCATTACTCGTAGATTTCATATAACGAGTGAGATACTTTCCATATCCGCACTAGTGGAGAAATGGCTGACATAACTCCTTTGCTTTTACCGTCTTTTTCTTTTAGTTTTTTCTATTTTCGAAACACTCGTATCTATGTAATACAAAGAAAATTAGTCTAAAAAATTCATAACGTGCTGGTAAGTACTAGCGACTCCATTTTTTTCACGGTAAGTGATGTCACTGGGAAACGTCACTAGCATAGTGGTAACGTTAAGGTATTATGATTTCCAAGTTCTCGGTTCGAATCCTGTAAACTAATTTTTTTTTCTTTTTTATAATTTTTTTTCTTTTGATTTATTTTTATGTTGAGTTTTATAATAAAGTTTTCGAAAGTATGAAAATCAAAATTACCTTGTAAGGAAATAAGTTCGGAATTCTGTAAGAGAGATTTTCTTATACAACCCCGCCATAACAAAAGAGTTACTTTTGTACACTGTGAAACTTGACACGACAGAGCTAAAAGACTCAAAAACACGTTGTTTTCCTCCGGATAACTCGCTAAATTAATAAATAATTCCATCAAAAATGAATTTGTATTTGATATTGTATAACTAATTCAGCAAAACTACTACACCGGAGTTTTCACTACAACATGTCGTCTTGAGTTTGACATCCCACTTGCACGAACATTCCCGAAATAAATCGACCAAGATGTGGTATCGGAATCGGAAAATACGATTAAAAGCCGAAGTACATTCACACTATCCCACACCCACACTATCCCACACCCACACTATCCCACACCCACACGAGGCACTAGCCACAAAAATGATTTTGGTAGATGTAGGTAGTAGCTTAAGTGTTGTGAAGACTATCGGTATAGCCTGCCCGGTATATGAGTTTTTTTGCACGGTGAAGCGGTTGGTTACAGATATACCGCCGAACTTTGACCAATTGCAGGCGCAGATTTCTTACAGTTAACAAAGGTTGCTTATTAAATGTTTAGTCTATACAGTGCAACTCTGAAGAATAAAAAGCAAAAATCGCTAAGAGGCAAAATTCATAATAATAAACCATTACATCATAATACTCAGCAATTGCCTTTTAACATATCAGGCTCATATCAGTAAAATTGTCTGAAGCTTTAATAAATTCGGGCGGACGTGGTTGGCGCAGTTGGTAAGGTCTCTGCTTTCCAGTCACAAGGACCTCAGTTCGATCCCACACTTTTCCGAGATTTGAATATTTGTGTGGCCTTCTTTACCGCCTAAGCCAACTCAGCTTTTCATCCTTCCGTGGTATGTAAATGAGTACCAGTGTCTGCTGGGAGCTAACCTGCGATGGATTAGTGTCCTGTCCAGGGGAAGTTAAAAACTCTCATCCGCTTAACACTACAGAAACCGGAGATAAATTAACAAGTGCTGTTTGCGCCAATTTTGCTCAAAATAAGGGCAAGACGCTTTATTATTTGCTTGTATTCACACAACTAATTCGAAAAAGAAATAAACAACGCAGTGTTTTGGCTCAGTTTACTTTGGTTTCTAGATCATATGTACTTGTGCGTTCTTGAAAAAGTGACCACGCTTCGCGGCTTTATCATACTTGTACACATTCATTTATCGTCTTTCTTTTGGTCGAGTATCGTTTGCTTCACTTATCTGTTCATGAATTATCCCAAATGTTCGTGACTTGAAGAACTTGTTTTTATGTGTTAGGGTGTTTTTGAACCTCGTTATCATCATAACGTCAGTATATAATTTGTATTCACTCTGTAGGGGAGAGGCGTATTCGCGTCCACACGTTGGCACTTCCGGTCACCAACAAGTTGCAGGATGTTTATGCCAATGCAGATCCACAAGCTATTGCTACTTTGCTCTCCAAAATGGGTTGGTTAAACATTTTCGTATCTGATAAGTTTGCATAGTAGTGTAAAGAATATTAATTGTGAGCTGACGTTTGGGATGTAGTGCCTCGTCAAACTGAGTCCAAGATAGTAAGGACATTTAATTTAAAGCTGTTTTTATAAGGATGACTTGAACTGAACAAAGTTCTCTTGGTCTTGAAACGAATTTTTCCCAGTGGAGATGAAATGCTTCTTTGTTCTTTTGGCCAACTACTTGTGTAATAATACTTAAAACAAATGAGTTAGATCTCTTCACCCCATAAACTCTAAATCAATAAACCTTTTCATTGGTCTTAAGTCCCACTGTTTATACCTTCTCGAGGTTGAGTTCGTTTATATGTTGCAAAGAATGAATAAATAAATATAATATTTATTACGATAGTTGCTGATACGGGTCATGGCAAGGTGGCGAGGCATGTTTCCCTGAAACTTTCGATGCCATTCGAATGGTTGATGTCCTACCGTAAAACAGTCGATGCCATTTGAAATAGTTGATGGCATCAACTGTTTTACAGCACGGCATTGACTGTTTCAAATGGCACCAACTCTTTTACAGTATGGCACCGACCGTTTCAAATGGCATCGACTGTTTTCAAAAAGGAAAAGCTGCGGTGGCAAGGTCGATGATGGTAGTGATGCTAAGGGTAATTGTATTGATGTAACTGAATGAATGTGTCCAGATTTATTGTATTAGTGATTCACAACGTTTTGTATTGTTTCAGCTGTTGATCGTACACTATCATCTTCTCTCGGAGACGCAAGAGATGTAGGTTGATTGTCATTTTAGTGCATAACATCAGTGAAGTGATTTCTTAACTTATAATTCGACTTTAGACTTCACCGCTCTCCCAGAAAGTTAGCATGTACCTGATATGTTATTTTCGTTGGTGTAGAAAATCGTTATTTTAGTCTGATTTCCCAGTGTTAACGAGAAAGGTAGAAAACTGGGGTTCAACCTCCTGAGCCAAAAATGAGAGTTTTTGTTCACAGCCGATAATTAAGAAATAATTCATGCATAGCGTGCGTCTATCGAGTTATAGATGCATGCGGGAAGTTGGGAGAGCACGAGAGAAG
>JAOTRI020117004.1:0-12470 GCA_028564885.2 Zoanthus sanctaehelenae | reverse complement strand
ACACGGGCCACGGTATGTCTTTTCCTCGTTAGATTTGTTGTCAACTCCCGCTAAATTTCGTTGTTCATTTTGATAAAGTTCTTTTCAGTTGATTTTCATTGAAAATGAGTCGATAACTTTAGTCTTTTATCCTTAAAACTTAACTTCATTTTCAACAAGCGCAGTGTGCGCCACCGCCATATTGAATTTATGATCACAAAGTCAAATTTCAACACGCGCGTGCGCGTGACGTAGGAATATTAATTTTTGCATATTTAATTAATGACACACTTTGTCCGCCGTGAAGCCGTAATGATCAAATTTCCCAGGGTACTCACTTTGCTTGGCGCTTTTTGTTAACGCGCATGCCTGTGTTTATAGTCGAACATCAAATAAAGTTGAAACTTTTCGGCGCAGGCTGCAACTTGTTCCATTCAAATTCTCAATACTGAATTGTACATATCGTAGCAAATATGTTGTAGTTAATAGAACTTCGGATTTGAACTTAAGTGTAGTGCGTATATATATTGAGCTGCGCAGGTTGTTTCATTTGGGGCAGCGTTTTACTTTATGGGGTAATTTCGCTCCATTTTCAGCAGCATCCATGAGTTCTGACGGGGGTAAGTCGTTTTTATATTCTTTTTCAAGTTCGAAGGTTTTCTCTTAGCGGTACTTAATATCCAACTCAGCTAAAATTAAGCACAATTTTGTGTTAGGTTATGTCATAAGTTTGCCTACCCTTTTTAGAGTAGAGTATAAAGCGCTTTGTATCTCCATATATACCAATTGGAATAATAGCTTTACTACGCATACTCAAAAGAGTTCCGTATGAATAGCAAAGTCAAGTCGGCGTACGGGTTCCCTAAGAATAGCCACTACCTTTCAGTTAAAAGATTCTTGAGTTGTTTAGTTTTCGTAGCACCTCTGAAGATCAGTGTAATTTAAAAATTGATTCAAAAAGTGAATATCTATGAAGAAAAAGACATTTAGCGGACCCTACAGCTGCTGTATCATTTTAGAAACAAATATGTCAATTATACACCGTAAAATTAAAAGTGTACGGTATATAATTTACATATATTTATTAATAAATTATTTTTTTAGAAACACTGACGCAGCTCATGCCAGTCTACATCTAGCTATTTTCCCTCTCTCATTAGCCTATTTCGGTGGTTAAAAATCTTTTGCGTAAGTCGCTTTTCAAATTATTATAACTTTTCAAAGCTACGATATTCAGTACTCAAAGTAACTATCCAAATATATATTCAACCTAATTTTCAAATATTCAAATTGTTTCAAAAGCGATATTGAATATTCTGTTTCTTCCCCCATACTACTACCTCGGGATTGGCTCCAATTTGTATACGATAATTTCTTACTGGCGCAGTGCCGTTGATTAACCAGTGCCAGCTGCATTGCATTACCAGCCTCGCTACTGTAAACCATCAAATATTTTCCTGGAATAAATGTTGGGTTTAATAAATACTCCGTATGAGTCAACTTTGAATCGGATCTTTTATATAAAGTTTTTACTGTATGTGGTACTAGCTGAATAAATATTCTGTATTACTCAACTTGGATCAACGGCACTGCACCATTGAGACATTGTAGTACTTATATATAAGGTAATTTTAATTAAAAATTAATTCAAGTATGCAAATTAATTACTTGAGGCCTGCCTCGTAAAGCAGGCACGGCCTTTAAAAACTCACAATGAGCTTGAACCGCTGATCACATGGATGGTGTCGATATTATATGGTATGGACTTAAACGCTGAATTTATCTATCGTATGATCGTTGCTAGCCGGACAGTCCGAAGTTAAGGCGCAACAAATTCGACAAATTCGAATTCATGCGACATTGCGCGCAACAAATTTGTTTCAGAGTGTGCCCACCGATGAGTTTTGTTGCATGCAACATTGCTCGCTACAAAGCTGAATTTGAATCATTCTTTATTCTTGTAACATTGCGCAAAAAAAGTTTTCTTTTCCTAAGATATCTTGTTGGATGCCGTTTTGATTGTTGTAATGTTGCATGGTAAGAAAAATTATTGCGAGAAACGTTGCGTGATCTTGTAGCACCGTGTTTCCAACTCCGAAAAATTTGTAGCGAGCAATGTTGCATGAAATGTTGCATCGTGTGTCCGCGCCTTTACACTGTATTCCAAATAGGCGGCCACTTGTTTCGACCGCAAAAAAGGGTTTCAAGCAGAACACATTAGAGATTTTCTATCAGCATCAATGACATCAAACATATTAAAACTTGTAAATGCTTGCTGTCTACTTCCTTTTTGATCCAACCTATACTCCTCTCTTTCTAGCTCGTGGTTGTGGACTTTTTCTAAAACTAAAAGCAAGCTAAAACATTTTAGCAAATTAAAACTATTTTAATTAATTGCAGTGTTCTAACAGGACAATTAGGCGGACGTGGTTGGCGCAGTTGGTAAGATCTCTGCCTTAATTCCAACCACAAGTTCTCCATTTCAATCCTGGCACTTTGCCGAGATTCGAATACTTGTGTGACTTTCTTTTCCGCCTAAGCCAACTCAGCTTTTCATTTTTCCGGGGTATGTAAATGAGTGCCAACGTTGCTGGGAGCTCACCTGCAATGAATTAGTGTCCCGTCGAGGGGGAGTCAAAGACTTTCACCTGTTTAAAACACTACGGAATCCGGAGATCAGCGCCAGCCCCATAGATTTAGCTTACAGGTCAATTGTGGACTATAGAGAGTTGAACTGGCATGGGGTATATAGAAATGTCAAATCAAGGTATAACGGCCCAGTGAGATTAATGTCTTGAAAAGGAATTTTGCACTGACCATGCATCATAATACAACAAACAAAGAAAAAACTGGAAAGACTTTCGTGCTTGGTGCATGCGTCTTGAAAAGAATTAAAGTGAAGTCATAGTCGAAACTTCTGTTTTATGATTGGATTATTGAACGTTAACCATTGATCAAGTTTATGATTCATAGCATTTACATACAACTGTGCTTGTTCTTAACGCTATTTGTTGTCATATTTGTTAGTTTGTTGCCACGTTTTAGATGAACACTTTTTTCCATTTTTTTATAATTTAAAAAAAAGCTAATGAAACCAGGTTAAGACATTATACTTTAAACAATTATGTTTTGGATATTTTGAAAGTTCTAACAAATTGTATCAAAAACTTGTAAAGAAAAGCACATTTATATATTTCGTATGACGTTGTCTTGATTGTACATTAACGCTTATTAAAACCGTTTATATTCTAATAATAATAATAAATGGTGATACTAATAATCTTTATCATTTATATTGCGCATATTATATGAAATAATCCTATGCGCATTACAATAACAAGGATCTCAGTTACTCGTGGGTCTACGGTTTAACGTCCTTATCCGAGAAGACGCGAAAGTCTAACCATTTGCAGATGTTAGAGCAAAGGCAGTACTTTCTCCACAATTATTTTAAGATCCTGAGTGTTATCCCGGCCGGGAATCGAACCCGCTCAATAGACTGGAGCCTTACCAACTATAGGTTAACCAGGCGGTGGTCAAATAGTCTAGACTAAATTTAGAGAATAGAGCGTTGGAGTAAAGAAATGCCAGAAATCACCTCTGTAACAGACCAAGGAGAACGAACTTCCCATCTAAGCTTTCAAAAATTTTCGCTGGACTAGATAATTTTGTCAGTTGATTAGCTTTTGACTTTACTACTAGTTCTACACAAGCAAGACGTAAAAAATTGTTAACAGATTGGATACTCACTTATGGCATGCAAGCCGTTATTTTCAAAAGTAAACCAGTTCCCTAAGTCCATTGAAAACACTACACTACCTATCGAGATATTCATACAACTGGTTCAGTTTTTCATATAGGGTATTCAGTTTTACACATTTCCTATCGAGATGCTCATACAATAGGTCCAGTTTGCAATTCAAGATATTCGATGAAAACTCGACGAGATTGAAAAATCTCGACGAGATTTTCACGGGAAACCCATTTTAGTTCATTTTTCTTTTGGGAAGAACCTGCGTATGAGTTGATGACACCTGCAACACACATAGACTTTTGACCTTCGTAACAAATACCTCCCGCTATTTTATGAGCTGCATTTAAAATGAATCCGGTTATCCGCCAAATTTTGGATTTTCTTGCCAAAGAAATCGAAGGAAAAGCGAAAGAAGTAAAACAATATATTCTACACAATAAAATAACGTCCTTAATAAAGGTTTCCGAAACTTGTTTAGTTGCTTCTCTATTTAGTCGTTTCGTAATTTTCATAAAATTGTATGCGAGCTAGTATTTGGGAGTGCTTGCAATGAGGTGGACGTACTTGGTTGGTGTTTCGTTAGGTTTGAAGTTGAACTTCGCACATTTAGCAATGGCCCTGAGCTCTTGCTTCCTTTATTAAAACACCTCATAACTTCTTGGTTTACATCATTACTTCTCGCTTTTACCTTCGATTTCTTTCGTAAGAGAGTAAATATTGTCAAAAAGTTTGCGGATAACCGGATTCATTTTATACGTAGCTCATAAAATAGTGGGAGGTACTTGTTACAAAGGTCAAAAGTCTATGTGTGTTGCACGTGTCATCAACTCTTACCCAGGTTTTTCCCAAAAGAAAATTGAACTGAAATGGCCCCCGTGGTGCGCAAATCAGTTCTCGTTGAGTTTTTTTTCAATCTCGTCGAGTTTTCTTTGAGATTTTTCCATCTCGTCGAGCTTTCGTCGAATATCTTGAATTGCAAACTGGACTTACTGTATGAGCATCTCGATAGGAAAAGTATAAAACTGAATACCCTAGTATGAATATCTCGATAGGATTAAGTGTAGTATTGTTGGACTTTTGGCAGTAAGTGTAACGGCTTGCCATACTCACTTTCGCAATAGGGACGGTAAAAAAAGCTATAGATTCATTCAAATCAAAAGCAGTAACAACAGTAATAGTTTATATTGATTTTTATAGGCAAATCAGAAAATATAATTATAGCAAGATGGAAAGGTACAGCTAGCCAGCTCAAGTAATTAATATAAGTCGCATTTCGATAGCTAAAAAGACAGGAAAATATAAGTGAAAGGGTATAAAGCTGCCCAAATATTTTAAAAGTCAACTCACAAAAAGACCTAATCTCCTCAGTTCGATTATGGTTTGGGAACGTTTTTGTAATGCCACTGTATATTACACCATTTTAGTTCAAGTCGCCGAATGTATAAATAAATAGAAAACAAATGAAGAAAAAAAGTTGTCTTTTCAGCCCCTTGTTGGTTGTTGAAAAGTTTTAATTCACAAAAAAGCTGCAATCAAAATGGTTGATATGACTGATTGAGACACGCAAACGCTCCGGGCAAAAACGAAATCACTGAAACGAGTACACGTATGCTGGATCAGGCCTCAAATCGGAAAGTGCCTCACGCTTCTGTTAGTTGATTAAAACGAATTATAAATAACCGTAAAAGGTCAATGTCATCAACAGCATCGAAATTAATTAAATAAGTGTAGCCCTTTTAATCAGGAAATGAATAAACTCGTCTAAAACCGCGTTTTTCTAACCCACGTTTTTGATAGCTGGATGTTATTAAAACATGAAGACCATCATTGAAAGGCGCATTGAAAGCCACGAAACAAACTTCGCTTGTATCGCCTTGCTTTAGCCAAAGCAATGCATGCGTTGGCGAGGAATCATGAAAAAGTTGAAACAAGTTTTTTGATGAGTTTGGCGCAGCACAAATACAAGAATCAATTAAATATCCTGCATATTCATATCATGCTAGCAACAAATGCGTGTATAAGGATGTTTAGTTTCATAGCAAACGAACTGCTGAGGCATCATCTATGATCACAAGCGGGTGCCGACAAGCTCTGTCTTTTACTTGAGGGATAAAGTAAAATGAACACTTGAAGCAATGCATTAATTGTGGTTCCGATCAAAAATCTAAGTCTCTCAACTGTCAACTCTGTAGCTAGTTGTCTGTAAAGCGATTTTGAACATATATACAGCATATGGGTCAGAGCGCTATACAAATCAATGAATTTATTATTATTATTATTATTATTATTATTATTATTATTATTATCATTATTATTACCATTTATTAAATGCGCATTAACTAACGAATTGTTTATGGTGATTCGAGCCACATGACCATTAAATACGTATACATAATCGACATTATCATGGAAAGAAACTTAACCAATTTTCTAAATTAATTGTACTTTTTTAGTAAAATCTTTTAAGATTATACGTGATTTGCCCGTAAGCGACTCGGGGTAGTGGATAGCTGTGATGTCGCCTTAAATACCGATTTGGACGGTGCATGGCCTGAAAAGCGTGGCCTTTGGCCATAATGCTAAGATAAGTTTTCATTTTCCGACACTCAAATTTTCTTTTTCTTAGTTTTACATTCATGAATCGAAATAGAAACTTAAGTTGAAGAAACATTTACTTCGAGGGCTTCGTGGAATAATAAAGTAAAGAGTTTTGTGGAAATAAATGAACAAACAGTGCCCCCTCGTTTCCTGCTTGGATTCGCTCCGAGTTCAAATGCAGCTGGTTGAATGCTTAGCATAATTATTAACAATCACATCCGTAATATTTTAAACTAACATTAGCGGAGCCAAGTCAACTACTTCTGCATTTGTTAAAAAAATAATAAAATAAATATTCAAAATAAACATCAATCGGCAACTCAATAATTTCTTTTTTTTTCTAAAAGATTGCTTATATCCAAGCGCCAACATAAAAGTAACTTGACATACTTATTCAAAAGCGTTATTGAACAATTATACTAATCTTACAAATACGTTTATTTTAATTACTCACAGGAAATTACTACTAGTTAATTAGTCCCAACAATCCTTCGATTGTGAGATCCTTGCAGCCTCATCGAACATCTTTGTTCCCAATTACAGACAGGATTCCTTCGCCCTTACTGTTAAGTCCGAAACGAGAAGGATTAGAGACACAAAATCCAATTAGGTCAGTTACATGTCGTAAAGGCGAGATCAAGTTAATCTTTTGAAAAGAAAAACAAAAAAATATGAAAAAAATATAATGGCAAGCTCAAATTTATAATTTTAGTTATCTTTTTAGATTAATGCATATTCTTTTTCAATTATCTCTAATTCTAATATTGTTATACGATTAAAGTTAGTCGTAAAACTTAGATCTCCGTATCGGCCGCATCAAAAGCAGCGCGAGGAACTTATTAGGGGGAGTGCAATTTTTCCGTTCCGTAGGGAAAACCATAACACCAAAATGACCTCTTTAAATAAATTTAATCATTTTTGCAAACAAAAATATGACTTTGTATAGAAAGCTGCCTAACCGCGCTAAAGAAAAACGTGCAAAGGAAGGCGCCCTTTTTTTATTAAATACGGACGGACAGACAGCACGCGCTGACACGTCATGTGATCATAAATCAAGGACTTATTCTTGGACCGAAACCTTGATGGAAATAAGTATCCACTTGAAAATTTTACCCAAAATTAAAATAAAAACCTAAAAATAAAACAAATAAGAAAATATACCAAAACATTTGGTAATGACTTTGTAAAAAACAATCACCCTGCAATATTATTACCAGTGTGTGGGAAACGGACTGACTCAAAAAAATACCAATGTAGTCATCCGGTTAATGGTTTGCCTAACGGTAAAGATGAAAGATGTCAAAAATTCCTTTGGAAATGTGGAATGTTGCTCTTGGAATATATAGCGAGTATAAAAGTGGTTCTTTTTTGTACAGTTTAAACAACTATTATCTTACAAAGTTATACTCAAAATATTGCAGGCCAAATTTATAAGATAGTTCTTCTATCTATTTTCTGAGAAATATGACTAACAAGATTCTGGTGAGTATTTTATCTATTAACTTTTTTTCCGTTATACAACTTCATCAATTTTATAACTAAATGGATACATAAAAAAACTGAAAAAAACTCTCAAAATATAATATTTCATAAGAACGCATTTTATATGTATCGTTTAAAAGTTTAAATGTGATATGTTAAGAATTACAATTTCAATAACCATCATTTATTTCAATTTTTTACCGTGTCTGGTTTCTAAACCTTTTTTTGAAACACTTACTAAAAATAAAAGATTTGAATCTTCAACTTACCAATTCCAATGCTTGTAAATTCGGTGTTGAGTGAATCTGGCAAAGGTTTGAATTCCTTTTAATAGAAAAACCGAACAAAAAACATTGCAAATGCAGCATAAGAAATGAAGGCGGGAAATTTTCAGGACCCGCGTCAAAAAGCCCGCCAAATCACTTGAGTGTTCTATAGTTTGACACAATCAATCTTCTTGTTTCCTATTGTTCAGTAAATTTGTCGTAATTTGCATGGACATAAATGTTATCATGCATCTAAAGTGAAAAATTTCGCTAAAATTTTACATTGTGTTAATTTCTCCTAGCTTTCAGTTGTTCTATTCAACTTCTATCTATCCTGGGTAGAGAGCGCACCAGGAACGTGTTTGTCGGGTTGTCTTTATAGTGTTGTAAGTCCCAAGTGTTCCAATGGTGGTTCTACTCTCAAGTACAATTTGGTCTCTTCCACTAATCCCTCTTACACTTTAAACATGTGTGGAACATATTGCAGCCAAAAACACCAGACAAGTAAGTACTAAGGAAACAAAATATTTTCAATGCTTTTTTTCCGAGCTCATCTAGAACAACAGCAACAACAACAACAGATCTTTATTGGGCGCCGTAAGTCGTAACTTAATATATATAACAATTTTCAACAATATTTAAAAAAAATTTTTCAAGATGTCTTACCAGCCACAGAAGCCTGAGGTTAAACGAGGTAGCTGGTAAGCAAAAACTAAGTTGTCGGGTTACATAAAAGAAAACAGATATAAATAAAAATTATAAAAAAACATTTTATGTTAAAATGTATGCTTTCTGCAGTCGATATAGAGTTTTCGTTTTTTAAGCAATTCCTTATCAGTTTTAGAAAAATTAGTGATAAAGGTAAAAGAAAAGTTTTTTTTTTTAAATCGATTTTTAAGCAAATACTGGAGGGGCATTTCACTTTCAAACACCAAAACAGATAAGTAAGTAAGCAATAAGTATGATTTTTTAATATAACATTGTATAAACCGGTTGGAATCGATTCACAGTTTTACTCTTTTCATTTTGAAATGAAATTTGCTATTCTCCTTTCTGTTTTCTCTCTTCACCGGGTTCTTATTGATTCCAATTCCCAAAAATCTTAATAGCCATTTTTCTTTTTTTTTCCACATCTATCCACCTGTGACAAGAGAAGTAGGTCATTAATTCACTTATATGTCATATTACACTACATGTACACAGCTAATTTATCCAAATGATCAATTTTCAAATTTGATAACTAGATATAAATAGAACATATTAGGGAATATGCTTCATTAAAGATTAAAATGTCATTTGTGGAAACGTGTGTGAATTTCTAGCCCTCGTGAATTCGCTACTTGTACACCTGACCACATATAACTATGTGAGTATGTACCGGTTTTTGACCCAGTTGACATGCGCAGCTGCAGAAGTATTATAAATGTTTTATGTAAAAAGCATAGTGATTATCTGATTTAGTCCGAATCAAAAGTACTATACTCGATCAAGAAAAGATCATTTCACTTGCCTTTACATGTTAGTTTGTTCAGTATTTGCCCTCAATAATATTTTTGTTTCTTTCATGCAGAATTTTTCTTAATCAGAAGACCTTCATCCGGTAGCAAAGTAATTACAATACACATGGCTTCAGACTGTCGTTACGCTCTAGCAGTGGAGAATTCCTCTGTTGAAATGCAGGTATATAGCAAATGAAACAATTAGTGCTTTATTAACAAGAACTTTTTTCTAGCTGTCTGGCTGGTAAAAGCTTGAAGTGGAACATTAACGACAACTATAATATAATATGAGTCATCATTGCCAATATTTATAAATATATATTGTTTTTTTGATGTTTTAATAAAAATGCGAATGTTTTCGATCAAAGTGATCATCATAAAGCCTGAGGTGACTATATTGTTTTAGTATAATTACTTAGGTGATCGAAAAAATTAAATAAAACGACAATTTAAACAAAATTCCGATTCAGAAACACCTACACACCTGACCGTTATTTTGTAAACTGAAAGCCGTCATTGCTATATAATCACCGCAGGGTAATTATAGAGAAAACGAAGTTCTCAACCAATCAGCACGCACCATTTCTATTATCACCGCAAGGAATTATACTAAAATATGATAACAATACAGTAATAATATGATAAAAAGAAAAAAAAAGTATATAAAAGTAATAAAGGTGAATAAAATAAGGTGTCAGTGAGAAATTTATTTTCAATCTTTTTAAGTAATACTAATCCTTAAAATTTTATCATTTTATGTTCCAGATGGTCACAAAAATCAACAGCGAGATTCCTGGAAAATTTTTATTCAAACGAGAAGCCATCAGGTTTAGTTTGACATTCAAGTCTACCAGCTTATCAGGAAATTACCTCGCATTGATACGGCCGAATCAAGCATCTCTCACTACAAGCAGATCTAAAAACACTTATTTTAGATTTTTTAAAACAGGTTTTTGTAAATGCAATATCTGATTCTGAAAATAAAAACAATTTGTATATGAAAATAAAATAAATAGATTTCATTTTATTGCAAATGAATGAAAATGACGAATTTGTTGTCCATTTAACCTATCGTATTAACGGACACACTAATTTAGCGAAGTAAGCAATTTTTCAAAGTAATTGCTAATAAGTGGAAATGCACCAAAATTAAGTGTCGGTAAATTTAGAACATTGCTATCAGGAAGTCAGGGCAATATGAAATTCCCCACAGTTTTGCTTGGTTTTCTATGTTGCTATTCAGCAGTTTTTTTTTTACAATTTATGGCTTTAATTTTATTTTATCAAATAAACGGTTCTATTCTCATAAAATAGAAATTTGTTTGCTTTGTTCAAAGTGATAAAACTCGATAAACAAAATATTATCATTTCTCTCATCATAGTAATAGTTACCATATAGGAAAAATCAATTTTTAAAATAAGTTTAGTACTCTGTTGAATGTTGTAGTTACGAAATTGTTGACCCTATATTCCTTTTCAATCCCTGTTGTTTTGTCATTGAATTCTCTCAACTTGGGCCAATACATCTCAGTAAAAATGTTTAACAGAATTTTAATAAAAAATCTTTAACCTTTTTCATTGTTTGATCAGTTCTCATTATCTTATTACCAAATTGTTTTATATTATGTAAGTTATGTTAGAAGAAGTTTGGTGCTGATAGTACTAGGATTGAAATGGTTAAAAAAACATTTATATTAATTATAGCAGTCACAAGATTGCAGTCATAAGTAAGACTTATATAAGTAGGCTAGAAAACCAGAAAATCAGGGGAGGCACGTCAACAGTTTTGTTTCCATTTCCCCTCTTCCTTTCTTCACTGCGAAAAATGTACTCCAAGAGCCCAATGTGTTTCTTAGCCAGCAAAGCTTCCGCTAAAAATGTTCCTAAAAAAGTTCCTGAAACAAGGATTTTGAAATCCTTTGTCTTAGAGTCCTCTGTTTTTCCGGCTAAGAAATACAATGTCAATGGGCTATGGTAAAAAGAACGCTGAAAATGATGTGAAGTATTTCACTCTGACTGAATAGGTTTTGACGGGTGGTCGGGAATGCACGTCATAGATGAGAATTTTCGCCATTTTTTGAACTTTGTTGAAATAGCAGGGATTGAAACACTTCTACATTGCCTTGTTTAACATTTAACAAATTTAAAATCTATAGGGAATCATTAATTACTTCAAATAACTTGGTCGGTTAATGTGAGTTTTTACCAAACACTTACGAAGATATAATTTTTTAAAGGAAAAAACAATTAAGTAATTTTTTATGCTTTGCCTTAGCAAAATAATAAATAAAATAATGGTCACGTGGCCTAGCTTTTTGACATGTAGATGTGATGAATAGGGTTAGGGTCATTCTTAAGTCAGGGTTAGAATTGATGATTTACGTTAGGGTTACGATTTGGGGGGTGGGGTTGGTTTTCAAGACTAGGGATATCCTTTTGACCAAGGCAAAGTTTGGAGCAAAGTAAGTCACGTGACTAGTCTTCCCACCCTGATTCAGTACCTTAGTGGGAATCTCTGTTGTCCTGTGACTCAGTCCAAATATATAAATTGCTGTGAAAATGATGTTCTTTGACATTGACCACCCCCTAAACTGTTGGTTTTGCATTTTTTTAAAAAGTCCCATTAGTCTGAATTTACAAAATCCCTACCCCCCTAACCTAACATTCTGTGTTTGGTTCTCCATCAATCTCTGTGGATATATTCAAACCCATGAAACAAACGTCTTCGTACACTTTGTAGATAAAAAAGACGATATACCTGAAAATTTGTTTTTTTCGTTTAAAGTGTATATGACACAAAAATTTTCATTAACTTGATCGAAAGAGCTTTCAAAATGGTGAAGAACGACGTTTATTTTATTGTAATAGCATTCTTGGTTGCCGAGTTATTCA
>JAOTRI020116994.1:0-12471 GCA_028564885.2 Zoanthus sanctaehelenae | reverse complement strand
TCGCTCGAATACTTTGCCACTAAATCTTTGAGGACAGCTTCAGCTTCGTTGATAAAAGAAAATGTGTCTGTAACTGTGAGACAAGGCTCACAGTAACAAGAAATACAGCGCGTCTTTAATTCAAATTTCTGGTTTCCACTGACGTTGCTGTGGATGGATCGGTTTCCTTCAATCTCTTGGAAAAGTCTGCAAACTCAACATAAAATTACAGCTGTCGCTTGAGCCCAACGTTGTGAGACTGGTACAGCGAAGGTGCTGGTTCTGTAAACTCCTTCTGGGCGAAGTCGTAAAAATCTTTTGCATCTTGTATAACAACTTGACGCTTGATTACGGCCATATTGTCTTTGTATTTGAGATTTGCCCCAGCACCGTCCTGGGGCCCTTTCGCATGGGTTGTCTCGAAATAGTTTCGAATTGTCATAAAGTCAAAGTCGGAACTAGAAAAAAGAAAAGTCTCTATGCAGTGGCGACTCTTATATTGTGCTGAACAGCTATCTATCCATTCATGCAGAACATTAATGCGACATCCAATTTCTTTCAGATATTGAGCCAAGACTTTCCTGTTTTGGTGTACTGCATGAGTATTGTGTGTCGTATCAGCAGAAATGATAAAAAGATGCTCAGTTATTACGACACTGTCTGACTCCTCGTTGGCACTTGGGACGGGATGCCTGTGAAGAATGGTCACATAAATAGATACTTGGGTCTGACTGAAATACAACGATTGTATTTGGTCCTGGTGCTGACATTTATAATTTTCGCTGTAGTCGTGGACAGCACATACCTCATTTTGTTGCAAATTGTCGATCAGCGCTTTCACTTGCCTTTGTTGCCAGCTAGCTCGAAATTGATGCGCAGGAAATTTTTTCGACTTGTTTAACGAAATACGAAAAGATCTTGCAGACTGGTGTTTCTTTTTTGACAATTTTCAATTTTCGTTTTCCTTCAATTTCTATGTATTCAAATCTCTGCCACTTTACATTGATGTCAGCATTTTCATCTCTTTCCTCCGTAAGTAGCTTGAGCTTTTTTGTTCCACAGTGTGGACAAGACCTGTTGATACAGCTTTTGTCGGAGTAAACTTCACCATCACTAATGGGGCATAGCGTGTCAGATACAAGTTGGGTCAAAGAGGAATACAACTTGATTTCATCTTCAGGTTTGGAATGCTTCTCCTATAATCCATGACATTCTTGAACAGCATATTAGCCTCAACGTGCAGGCGACAACAGCAAGAGTTTCGGTCTTTCAGGCGGGCGGGAATTACAAAATATGGTCGCAATGATTCAAAGTGCCTGTAAATAGAACGGTGTTGAAGGTATTTCAGGGAAAGACACAAGTTCAATTAACACAAGTTATCTTCCATACATTAACTAGGGTAATCAACTATGCGGCAACAGGATCGTTTGCAGTTGACTGGCTGAACATAATTATTGAGTACAAACACTAAAAGCGTGCAACATTTTGTACTATTAACTACTAAATAGTGCTGATTAATCAATAGAAAACAATAGAATTTTTAACAATGATTCCTCAAGACAGAATGGGCTATTCGGATTCAGAGGCCATGAGGGCAGGAGAAATAATTGTTTTAGTAAAATCCAACTATTTAGTATAAAAAAATATCGAGGACAAAACATCTTTCGCTATTTAAAGCTAGACTTAAATTTTATTTTTTGCATCAAAACATTACAAATACGGACAGGCGTAATCACTAGACGAAACTTTAAAATCTTTTCCGTCTTTCTGCTTCACTGTGGCAAAAAAAAACTTTCAGGCAGTCATTTAGCTCTTCTTTTTTCATCTCTTCTATCGGAGTTTCAAACCTTGTTTGGCTTGAAAACTAATTTAAATAAAATTGAAAAATTTTAAATTTAGTTTGTCGAAAAGACGATAAAAATAACTTAATACTATTTATTTTGCACACGTTTAGTGTTTGCCTTCTATCACTGATATTTCACTAATATTATGAGGACGCTTTTAAATGGATTGTATTGCTGGTTTGTATCGCTTTTTGAGGTCAGTGTTACGTGTTTCTGCAATGTCAAAGACGTTTTTCGTTTAGCAAGGTACCAGCTGTGGATTGCGCAAAACACCGATTTCGTTGTGTTATTTTTTCAGTTTTAATGAGATTTTATAAAATATTAAAAAGATAAAATGCTTGAAAAGTTTAAAAAATTGAAAAGTTAAAACAAACGTTTTCGACTTGTGAGCCATCTTCAGGTTTAAAATTTTAAACATTTTACAATTTTAATATTTCACTATTATTGGCGTTTCGAATGAATAATGAGATTTAAACTAGCCAGAAAATGCTGATCGCTGATAGCTCTTGATCAGTTAGAGCTTACTCATTTTTTTGTTATCTATTATAACACACTTACCGCTGACCCATTTTCACATCAGGAAACTTGTTTTTAAAGCAATTGTACTCCTTCGTTTGCGTTTTCTCTAGAATATATTTGTTAGCCGTACGTAGTCATTTGGTCTTATTCTTTGTCTGGCTACGTCTCTTTTGTTGCCGGTTGGCCTTGCCACTCCCGGGCTGAAAAAAAATCGTACGCTTTAGCACGGTCTTCCTCGGGAATAGCATCGGATCTAGTTTTTCTTTCAAGGTGAGTCCATTGTATCAAAGAACTGTTTGCGTTTTTATGATGTTACAGGCTACTTGCTATTCTTCTTCTGTTTATGCCAAGTACAGAAGCAACGCTCGCGTTTGTGGACGAGCTTGCAACGTTCGACCCTTAGGGACAACAACAATGTATTGGTCAGGTAACGCCTGGTCTATGAAACAAGCATAAGCACAACAGCAAAGTAAAAAGGAAAACAAAGTAATGAAGCTAAGTGTGTAACTAAAGTGACAGCGAAATAGAATTGGAACACGAATAAAAAGACCAAATAAAGAATCAGTGCAGTGGGAAGCAATCGACTGATCTCCAAATTCTATTTACCTGCGCTTAACTTATGTTCGGCACAGTGAAAGGTAGACCTAAAGAAAGTGCGCTTATAAGGCCAAAAAATTTGAAAAAATTAAATTAAGCTGAAACTTCAGCAAATATTTCTCCAGCAGTGTAGAACTGAATTGCTAATAATGGGATTTTATGATTATATCAATTTGAAAATTGAGATTCTGTAAGTAATGCAATTATTTGTATATCCAATATAGTTACCACAAAGCATAGTGTTCCCAACGTTGACGGCCGCTCTTGCGTCATTGGACCTTTTATGCTTAACGCTTGAAACAACTTCCTTGATATCCTGTACCATTGCTTGAGCTGTAGATGCTTCTTCGCCGTCCTCATGGTCTACTGGCAAGGCGATATAAGAATCAAAAATTGTGCATACACTGCAGATGGACAAATACTTATAAAAACGAATGGATTATCAGTTTATCGTAATACCTGGATTTGATATCAAGTTTTTGAATACGTTGGCTTTTTTTTCCCGGTGTTTTTGGTTGACTTTCCTTGGCCTTATCAATAGCTCTTTTGAATTCGACACGGCTATTATAGCCAGACGAAGTCGATTGTAGTTGGGATTGCTCTGAAATAGTATCTAGAGAACGTAAGCAGGATTCTGTTTTCTTCAATCTACATTTTTTTACTTGATCCCGGTTTAGCTTGTTCTTTCATGCCTTTGACCGCTCTTTGGACTCTTTCAGCTTTTGTCTTTTTTTTTCCTTTTCTTCAAAATCCATAATAATGAGTTACTGAGCATTTCATCTGTCCGTACCGTCTCGATGTTCACAAAGGGAATGCAAAAGTTGCAAAAAGTTGCTAAAAATGCAAAATTTGCTAGGTGATGAGCAAAAAGTGCAAAAAAATACGCAAAAATTGCAAACTAATGAGCAACAACTTATGTTAATACAACACGCACAGGCTCGGAATCTTGCTCTTGCGAAGATTGCAGAAAAGACGCCAAAAGGAACTGTTAAGCCTCATACCTTGATGAATGGATTTATCAGTTGGAATTTATTGCAGCTTTTCAAGAACTATTAATTGAAAACAAGAATTTTAAACTTATCGAAAACAAAAGGAGTCATAGTGTTCAGCTAAACTACTGGACAGCTTTCCATTTGTACAGTACTTGTTGCGAGAGTTGAATATAAGCAAAACCGGCATTTTTGATGAATTTCTAATAGCTTTTTGTAGAACTTGCCATAATTTATTTTCATTGTACATTTCGGATTGTCATGATATCACTCCTGACGGTGTAGAAGGCAGGCTTGACTCCTTATGTTACATATGTCAATTGCAATGTGTTAAATGGACATGCAGTAATACATGTTCTCGGGAATTATGAAGCAACGCTTGTTTTTGTGCGGTATCTGAGAATCATGCACTTGTGATGAAAATGTTATTGACTTTGTTTTCCCTGATATCTTGGAAATAGGAATTCCGACTTTTTGTGGTATGGGGCGTAGATCTGTCTTCATGTTTGTTACTGGTGCTCCTTTTCTAACATTAGATACTCCTTTAAATGAGCCATTGTAAGTAATGTATAGGCATTATATTTGGCAGTAAACGTCATTTTGCACCGAATGTACTTGTTATGATCACCGTTATAAAAATTTATACATTCCTTCCATTTATACGATACGATACCATGTACTCGTTATTTCTCCGACTAGTAGTAGTTGATTAGATTACGGTAGTCCGGCAGCTAGCTTGGTAGCCCTTCTATACAATTGTTTTTGCTGTTTATTACTCTATTGTGTATGGGCTTAAATAAAATGGTTGATTACACTTTACCATTCTTAGGCGTCGCGAGATCATTAACTTCTATTCTTCATTTTAATAGGAATGGGGATGTGATTGATGGCAATTTTTCATCTTTGAGCATCACATTATAACTTAGCTCTTTTTAGAATTATGATTCCATAAGTTAGGTTTGCTGTGGCTTTTCGACCTAAAAAAGCGGGCGTTAAATAACAATAATTTGACAAATTTTTGTAATCATAATAAATGATATATTTTATATAAAAAATAATACTTCAAAATAACACTTGAAAACTGTGTCAAATAGAGTGCAAACAATACTAAATGCGAAACATTAGCTATAGTAAATTTTACCAATTTATGCTAAATATATTGTTCGACTTATACAAGAGTGGTTTTCAAAAATACGCTGAAATTCTTTTGTTTCCTATTGTTCAATACCAGCTATCAAAATTAAATGGTATCAATTGTTTCATGGGTTTTTGAAACTACTCTATTTTGTACTATTTAGTAATTAAAGTTTCAGAGTTACATTCGGTTTGCAGTCAATATAGAGTCCATCAAATTCGAGCTATCAAATCGGACGTTATATAACAATATTTTCATAATGAAAATTTTCAAATGGATATAATCCTAATAAATATTATTTTTCATATAAAAACTAATATTTACGTTCTAATTCGCTTTGCTCAAACGAACGTAAATGATTTTACCCTTAAACTCGCGTAACACAACAGATAACACAAAAATATGGTAGGATGCGCAAGCGTATCCAAAACAGTTTATTATACTTGATACAATATGGTCTACAAATTACAAGGTTTTTTTTGTTTTACAAACCTTTACGATTCTTTGTTTTACAATTCTTTACATACTAAAGACCTAAATACTTGGTAACTTGTAATCTGTTCTCAAGGCTTTCTTCAACATACATATCCTTAGCAGAATCAGTCTTCCATCTACCATGTACCGTAAGAAGTCTTTCTGAAATCAAGTGATTAGTATTTCGTACCGCAGATGTAATGCCACCGGATTTTAAGCTATGAAGACCATAGTCATTAGGGTTGTGGCCCAACTGCCTTAAGGTGTCCCTTAAGATATCTCTACAAGTAGTATAAGAAATCTTTCCACTTCTTAAGGTATAGCTAGAACTACTACGGTGAAAAACGAGCGGTCTGAATAAAAGGAGGTCGCTACATAAGTCAATACCAGATAAGTCTAGATATCGTTTTAAAATACCAACAGGACAGTATTTAGACCTAGATTCGCTAATATAAACGTAATTCCCTTCCCTATAAGCATCTGTCTTACTACGAGGTACAAAGATTCTTATGTAATCGCTGTGAAATTCAATATGCTTAGGAACAATATTGCATAATTCGTCATAACGAAAAAATCCTGCAAAAGCTAAAGAGCATAACGCAGCAATACTAAGATTCTTTAAAGTAGCGTCTTTCTTGTTATGAACATCTAACATACTCCTTATTATGTCCGAGGTAATAGGTTTCTTTTTCATAACTGGCTGCGATTTTTGGCGTTTAGCAGATTCGATAATATTCTTGCAAAATTCACTATCCAAAGGGTTACGATCCAAACTAGGGACAAAAGAATGTAACCATTTAAGGGCAGCATGGGCTAAAATTACTGAGGAACTAGAGGTGCAAGACTGCTGAACTTCAAATAAATATAAAGAAACAACACTAAGAGGAAAAGGTAACTGCCTGTTGAACTTTCTAGTTTTTACACCACTCCAAGAACTTTCTAATAACGCGAACGTAGGCTTTAGTAGTTGTATCCGCCCTGGACTTGAACATAACTTTTAATACCTCGTATACGTTAAACGAAGAAAATTGTTGAAAGCCTTTCCAGGAAGTACTTGACAAGATTATCTGTAAAGACAAGAGCAAAACATATATACATATATACACTAAAGAGAACATCCTTTCGCAACCGCACAAAAATTGAGTATTGTTGAAGCCAGTGCCACATTAGACGATAGATCAGCGTATGAGCCAGTGCCCCATAAAACAAATGCCTTTGATTGGGCCAGAGCCACATAAATCAATGATTCGCTGTTTTATACAGGACCACATGAATTGAATTGGTAAGACATTAATTAGGCCAGTGCCACATAGATCAATTGATATTGTTTTGACCAGTGCCGCCAAATGCAAAAAACAATAAAACCATCAGGTTAATGGACACAGTGTCCAATAAATCACTTGGTAAACTTCAATCTAAAAGCAATAATATTTCCTGTAAGGAGATCAGACCCTAAGGGCGAATTTTGGGTTTCGTCCGCGGATTAGAACCTCTTTGCTGATATGAATACTGTGAGCAACAAAATAATTACTATATTTATGTGTAATTAAAGGCCAGAAATGAGCCGAAGGCCAAAGAGGTACAACAAGAGTACCAACACCCTGCTGAGATTTCAAATAATGCAATACTGGTGGGACAATACCAACTGGAGGGACTGGTAGGCAATTTTCTCCTCGAAGAGACTGAACGAAAAAATCAACACCCGAAGTTTGGGGTTCCAAAACCTTGAAAAGTATTTAGGGAGCTTGTGATTGTAGTAATTGGCAAAACAATCAACACTATGAGGGCCCCACAGGTCATCAAGCAAAAGGAAAAATTGCTCAGTAATTTGCCAATCATCAGTGTCAATTAAACGACTTATATAAACAGCTTGCTGATTCGATGTGCGAGGAATCCATTGCAATTCTAAATGAATACGCGATCGAATACAAATATCAAAAATCCTTCGGGCCATCTTATGCAAATCTTATTTCATACTGCCCACTTCAACAATCTTAGCAGCCGCTTGGCTATCTTTAAACCACTTAACGTGTGATCTTTCAAGCACTGAGGCAAAGGATTTCAATGAAAACTCAAAAACTGACAACTCCCTCCAAGTTGAACTTTGGCCTCTCTCATTCTCCGACCACATTTTATGACACAAAAAATCATTATTAAAATCAATAATTGCTCCTTCTCCGGTAGCACTGGCATCTGAATAAACAAAATAACTAGGATAATTACTTAAAAACCAATATCTAGAGTTGATATTAACTATGTTTTCTTTCCAAAAATATAGTTCCTCCTTGCAGTAATCATCAAGAAGGCATACGGAATCCCAGTTGTCTTCGCACAAAGTTGACAAGACACAATGTCTGGTCATTATTCTTCCAATGTTTCCAACTACAGGCCCGGTAGAAATAATTTGACCGATAAAGGAGGCTAACACTCTTGCAGAAACTTTGAAATCGGCATCAATAATATGATCAATTGTATTTACAATCTTAACAATTCTCCTTTCCACAATTTTTAAAGTACCCAAAGCAGCATTCCAGGTTATACCTAACCAGTCCAATAGTTGGGTAGGTTCCCATACCGATTTGTCTTCGTTAACCACAAAACCCGCATTATACAAATCTCTCTTTACAGATAGGGCCTTAACACGACAACTTTCTCTATTCTGAACAATCGCCTAACCGTCATCTAAGAAGATGGCTATACAAAGACCCTGTATTCTCCAGAACTTTTTTAGCGGCTTCAAAACTTTTATGAAAACATAAGGGGCTGAGGAGAGCCCAAACGGGAGCACAGTGAAAACATAAAATACTTCACTTATTGAATCAGGAGCCCGCCATGAAAACCCGAGGAAAGTTTGATGTTCTTGTGCAATATCGATATGGTGATAACCGCTTTTTAAATCAAATAAAAACATGTACGCGTCGTGCGCAAAATAGGATATAACAATTTTCCAGTCCTCATATTTAACGCTTTGCTTAATTAATGGCTTATTGACATGACGCAAATCAAGAATTAACCTCTTCTTACCGCACGGCTGTATAGAAACTGACAAAGGATTAACAACAAAAGGCTGCTCGTTAACCATGCGCGCCTGACCAGAATGAACGAGCTCAAAAACAGCTTGGCCCACAAAATCAGAATGAAGTCGAGCTGACTTATTATTTCTTAGCTTTACAGCGAATGGAAGTCTAATGAACGGCAACCTGTAGCCGTTTTCAATAATTGACAAAATAAGATCCGGAGCTCCTATGGATCTCCAGAAACCTAAATTATTCTTCAAATTACCCTTAAACCCCAACGAACGTCCACTTTCAAGTTCGTAATTCTGTGTACTTTGATCTACCTGCGCAAAGTCATCTTCATTGTTTTGGTTGATTTGGTTGGACTGTGGTTGGCTTGTTATAGGACAATCCTGGGCAAGTATTGTAGCTAGGGGATATGCAGCTCCCCCGCCAGGACATGGATCTACAGTCCTTGGCCCAGTGTCCAAATTTGCCGCATTTGAAACAGCAGAAACTATCTACCGAAAACACTGGAACATTCAGCAGCAGACATATATGCGGATGATACGACAATCAGTACTACTTTTAATTATAGATCAGCACCTGGAGCCATAAATCAAGTTCTTCAAGCTGATGTGATAAAACACGGCACTTTTGCATACAATGCAGCAAAGACTTTTAATGTACTTCCAAGCGAACTAAGAAACCAGATGAACTCAATAGACTTTTTAAATAGGGCTAAATGTCATTTTCTTGACAAGCAAAAATGCGAGTTGGACTTTAATAAATATGAGTGTGTTTGGAGCGTGTATGTACTAAGCGTGTCAATTATGCTGGATGTGGGGCTTGTTGTTTAAATTGGGTGTCTGAGTGTGCGTGTGGATGGGAGGGGGGGTTAAGTAATGGTATATGTACTAATGGGCGGGTTTTCATCTTATGACTGAGTGAGTTTTATGTAGTGTTCATATGCGAATTCATTTTTGTCTAGTGTAAATAGTTAATTTCAATCATCGATAAGTTTCACTTTTTAATAATTAGTATTTATATATTTTAATGTAATTTTTGTGTATTTTTAACACATGAAGAACCATAGTTTTAATGAATACGCTGTTAAATAAAGCATTATTATTATTAAATATTTTTATTATCATTATTATTAAGAGCAATGGTGACAGCAATGTGTGGTGTGAAACTGATGGAGAGAAGGAGGACAGAAGACCTAATGGAGATGTTGTGATTGAAGGAAGCAGTGGTTTAGATGGCAATGACGAATGGAGTGAGATGGTATGGGCATGTGTAAGGAGGGATGATGGGCATGTTTGAAGAAGGCATTGGAGTTTGAAGTGAAGGGAAAGAGGAAGCGAGGACGACCGAGGAAGACATTGTAGAGATACAGTAGCAGGTGGAGAAGGAGAGTAGAAGTGTTGGTTTGAAGAGGGAGGATGCAGTGAATCGAGTGAGATGAAGAGTGGGAGTGGGAGAGATTGCTGGCAGAGTGGGGTAAATCTGACCACCCTCGTTTACGGGGATAAAACTGGATTGATGATCATGTGTACTTGTATAGGAAGCTGCTGCTGATAGTAAACTTTGAAAACGTTCAATTAGATATTAAAAAATTTCATAGACTGAACTGGTCTGTAGCCATTTAAAAGTGGAATTGAAAATTAGATATATTAGCGAGAAGAATAACGTTGAGGGCAATTCAAATGAAAGTGATGGATATGAATTTGTGAAGGCCAAATTATACAACATTTGGCAGCTCTTTAACAACAAACACATTTGACAGAAATGTAGTTTACCATAAACTTGTTTGTTGCTGTATGGATAAGGCAAAGCAGAATAATCTTCCCAGCCTTTTCTCAACACTTGCAGTATGTAAGTGTAAGGAAAAATAATGTCAGTTTGAACTTGTCAAGAACTCAAATATAAACACACGAACACAAGATGGCAGTTGAATCACAAGTACCGAGTTTTCTGGACTATAACCCACGGTTTATCTGTTAATTTTACTTTGTAGCTGAGAAGCTGCGGGTAATCTACCGGTGGGGGTTATCTGTGAGATTCTAAAGTTGATCTGTTAACAACTTGTAGCACGCTCGATTGTACGGTATCTAAACGTTTTCAAATCTAGTCAGCATCCTAGTTTTTTTCTGCCTATTGCTACCACTTAAATTGGCCTTACTGTCTGAAAACGAACGAAAAATGCTGCCAGACGAAACTTGTTTGATTTTGTTGTCATACATTTGCACATTGTCACGCATGTGCAGCCAAGCACAGCCAAGCAGCCCCGCCTTTTGCAATCACGTGCTTTGATCAATTGAGGAAAGTGACGACGTTGCTTTGAATTCTTAATGCAAGCGGGCTCATACCCTATAACACCTCCCCTCTAAGTGAAAGAAGTGGTGGAAAAACAACAACTTGACTTATATTAATAACTAATAAATGTCAAAAAACGAAAGTTTTGCTCAAGTTTGTTCATTACTAAAAGTCTCTGTGGAGGTTTTATTTCTCATTGAGATCTCCAGAGGACTGGATGAAGATCAGGAACATCAGCTGTACTGGTGGGTGCAACATCACTAGGAGAAGTTTCTGGTACAGTGGGTAGAGTTGGCTGGGCTGTTTGTACAGAGCTGGGTTCACTGGCTGGAGATGATGATTCAGCCGATGTAGTGAGAGATGGAACCTGCACAGGTAGCTTAGGACATTTCCCAGATGGGTCTCGAAGTTCGGACTGTGTGTCTGATGAGTTGTTATTATTCAAAAGCTGATCTGTGTGACGTCGCACCAACAAGTAGGGTGATGCCTTTTCCACAATGGTACCTGGTTGTCACTTGTCCTTGTTGCGATAGTCCCGTGCGGGTATTGGGTCTCCAACCGAGAACTCTCGTTGCTTTGAGTGCTGATCGTGATGGAACTTCATCTTGGCCTGTTTGCGTGTTACTCTGCTATTCATATCTGGTTTCATTAAGGAAACTCTGGTTCTCACTTCTCTGCCTAGGAAGAGTCTGGCAGTTGTGGCTCCCATTGTAGAGTGTGGGGTGCTTCGATAGGTCAGAAGAAAGTCCTGAATGCGTGATGTTGAGTTTGAGTCTTTCTTTGAAGTTTCTAAGAAACGTTTGAAAGTTTGGATAAATCTTTCAGCTAGACCATCAGAAGAGGGGTGGTATTGGAACACCAAGAGTGGTGCCGTGGGTGGATTGTTCTTGACGCGGGAGCAGTCTGGGCATGCAATTTCTAAAGCTGCAGTAGACTCATCTAGCCTTGGCCACCAAAGATGGCAGCGGGCAATACTTTTCATTCGGGACACCCCTGGATGTTCACGGTGCAACTCCTCAAGAACTCGAGATCTGAGACTGGGAGGGATGATCACATGGAGACACCAAAGAGGACAACCTTGTTCTATGAAGAGCTCGTGCCTGCCATCGAAGTATGGCTTCAACTCTTGGTCATCACATGTTATGGTCCAACCATTCTGTGTAAGCTGCAAGGCTCTGGCAAGTGTGGGGTCATGAGCTGTCTCAGTTGCTATGCGCAGGGTGTTTGTGCAACTGCTGTCGTGATACTGAATATATGCATTCTTTGGCACTGGCATCCATTCGGTAGCTTAAAGGGAGGGTATCTGCATTAGCGATGTCACTAGAAGATCGATACTGTATGTTGTACTGATATGAGGACAGCAGCAGGAACCAACATTGGAGTCGAGCTGCAGCTAGGACTGGGGTTGCCCAATATCGAGCAAATATCTTAAGAAGAGGTTTATGATCAGTACATAGAGTGAATCTCTGGTCATACAAATACATGTAAAATTTGGTGGCGCTGAATACAATAGCAAGCCCCTCCTTTTCAATCTGGCTAAAGTTGCGTTCGGCAGGACTGAGGGACCTTGAAGCATATGCTATCGGTTTCTCTTTGCCGTCATTAAATCGATGCGAGAT
>JAOTRI020116983.1:0-12473 GCA_028564885.2 Zoanthus sanctaehelenae | reverse complement strand
GTGAATTACCCACCGACTCAAAGCATGCAATACGAACTGATACATTAAAGATGATCTGTGCCCATGTTGTTCAATGATGAGATATTTCTATCTCAGTGGATTAATTGCTTCTCTAAGGAAAACAGTCACAATTCTTATAAAATAGTGTGCCGATTTCCATCTTTCCGTCTGAAAAGTTGGAAAAAAAACCCGTAAGTTAAAAATTAAACCGTGGACTAGCGTTAATCGGCAACTGAACAACTGGCCCGTGGGGCTATTGCCTAGTTAGAAGATTATAAAAGGTATAATTCAGAACGAATTGTAAACGCGTTCAAGATCCATGTAATGTAAACAAGCTGACAGCTATATAATCTGGGTGCATACAAAACATGAAAGTTAGCTTAAATTAAAGTTCTGAGAATAGAAAACGAGAAATTCAACTCAAGAAGACTAAAATGAAAACGAAAATGCTAGCATTAATAATTCACACTTTTTCTGCTCTCTTTAGAATGCCTTGGTAAGTATTTTATGAAAGTAAACAATGTGCGTTGAAAGTGAAACACGCAATTTTCTGTGTCAACATTCCTGGTCATGATATATGAGTACAACTAAACATAACAAGCGAATATAACAATGTTAATTCTTAGAAATTTCTATAAATTCTTAGAAATCATGTATGTTAGAGAGAATACCAGGGGCGGATTCAGACTGGTGGTCATGGGGGGTCACAATGCCGTGGGGGGGATAGAGTCTTATCATGATATGTAAGGGTGGAGTGAGCATTTATTTAAATATCTGAAAAATACTGGCTACAAGACTTGGATTTGGAGGGCATTGTGGTGCTTATATGAGTACAAATAAACATAACAAGCGATGAAAACAATGTTACTTCTTGTAAGTTTTTATATCTTCTTAGAAATCATGTATATTAGAGAGAATACATATCGTAAATCTCACAGTTCCATATCATTAAACTCAGAAAAGCACCTTAAAATTATGAATTAAATTCAAATATTAACACCTTTACAGCAATTCCAGGTGAGTAACCTTTGAAAACACCGTAGTCATCCTTTTATCAGTTCAAACAAAAAAATCTACTACAAAGACTAAACCAGGCTGCTCTGATAGCAGCAGGAAGCATCATTTTCATGCAGAAGTAGCTAAGCAACCTCTTAATAAGCAGCCATGAACATTCGGTGCAACCAAAAGACCGTGTCATTTCGTTGTTGTATTGAGTTCAGTGTTGTCAAACCGTTCAACAATCTGTTTTGTTCCTTTTATAACATCCTTGAAAATTCTGTAAAGTGGAAAGAATTTAGAGTTAAACGTTTTTACAGCAATTCCAGGTGAGGAATCTTAGGAAAACGCACGCTTTAATCACACTTTTATTATTCTATATTTGTCAATTTTGTCTTGATATTTGTTTCTGATGCTGTTGAATGGCAAAAGCTAAGATTTCAGAACAATGAATTAATCTTTACTGAGTTTTTTTGTTCGTTATTTGTAACTCAAAAGTTGAAAACCAGCTCACTTGATTGATCAGTGACCAAAATTTTCTTGAAAATCTTTTTTTTTTACTTTATACAAAAAGAGAGTTTTTCGGTTCTAGGTCGGTAATCTTGGAAAAACGTTGAAGTACCATTGTTAATTTTTACGCCGTTAGTAATTCACAATTTGAAATTCAACTTGATCAATCTGTGACTTAAATCTTGTACAACAACAACAACTTTCTTTCTCTGTTTGTGAGAGGAAAAGGTCAGTCATGACGACTCACAAGTTCTCTTTTGTCACTACCAAATGTTTTGCATATGTGTTGATGCTTTCAACTAGCCTCTGTTAGTGTGACATCTATAGTTTTACATTAAGGTTTTATACACTCGAAGTAATACTATTCTGTTAGTCCTAAACTAGCTGTAGGTACCCAGGTTTCCTGTGATAAATTCCAAAACTCTTACTTGTAGAATTAGCCAAACTCCTAAAAAATTAAAAAAAAATTACTTAGGGCGTGATCCCAGATGGTTGATCGAATTTCCCAAGTTCTTAAAACTGCTCTACAGAATCGTATTAGAATGATTGTCGAGTTTGTCTTCGGTGAATTTAAATATTTCTGGGAGGTTCTACAAATAAATATGATCAGCCTGTTGTTGAGTTATTAAATAAATGTCATTTTATCAAATTTTCAAGCAAAGGGTTTCCCCAAGCTGGTTATACAGAAAGTTCGTTTGAAACTGATTTCGAGAATTGAAGTGTAAGAATTTTTAAATTCAATAGGTTATGAAACAACACGCTACCAAAGTGAAACTCTGGAGGTTTCATTTCAACATTCCAGGGTCAATGGCATGAAAACAATACACAGAACAAATAAATTATTTTACGTTTAGCCTGACTAAGGACTCGTGTTACGTAACAATCTTGGAAATCTGTATTTCCTTCTTAGAATTTCTGTCCGTAACTATGTGTATCGTAACTAAACAATCCATGCATGTCAGTAGAATTGATATCTTTTTGGACATGATTTGACCGCTATTTGTATCGTAAAATTCAACTCGATGGCTAATTAACCAAAATATTCTTGGAAAAGTTTTTTTCATTCAAAAACTACGTTAGCCTGTGAATACAGCCGCCTTTCATGCATTGCTAGCTCCTTGATTTCGCTAGAAAGTGAGCCATGAAAGGCGGCTGTATTTGTATAGGCTAAAACTGAGTACGTTTGAAAAATTTATACTTGAACGTATATACAACAGTTACAGATGCAGAAGTTATCAGATCAGTTAACTTAATTTAACTTTTACAACTAAAAAGTTTATACTTTGTCGCGGTCCCAATTGTTCCAGCATATCAGTTACTGTGGTGAAAATGAACGTCCTTTTTTTAAAACTTTTAACTTAGCAAATTGTTTTCTAAACTGCATATACACAAAGTTCGTCTGAAATTGATTTTTAGTTATCAAAATCAGTAGATTGTATTTTATAGAAGTAAACAACGCGTGTCGAAAGTGAAACACACAATTTTCTGTGTCAACATTCCTGGTCACGATATATGAGTACAAGTAAACCTAACAAGGGAATATAACAATGTTAATTCTTGGACATTTCTATAAATTCTTAGAAATCATGGAACTTAGAGAGAATACATATCGTATCTCTAACAGTTCCCTATCAGTAAACTCAGAAAAGTACCTTAAAACTATATATGAATAAAATACAAATATTAACGTCTCTACAACAATTCCAGGTGAGTAACCTTTGAAAACACCGTAGTCATCCTTTTATCAGTTCAAATAAAAAAAAACACATACCAGCGACTAAACCACGCTGCTCTGATAACAGCAGGAAGCCATTGCTTCATTAGTGCAGGTTGTTGCTTTGCGTCGTTTTTAAAAGTAGCTAAGCAACCGCTTAATAGCAGCCATGAACATTCAGTGCAACCAAAAGACCGTGTCATTTCGTTGTTGTAGTGAGTTCAGTGTTGTCAAACCGTTCAACAATCTGTTTTGTTCCTTTTATAACATCCTTGAAAATTCTGTATAGTGAAAAGAATTTAAAGTTAAACGTTTTTACTGCAATATCAGGTGAGGAATCTTAGGAAAACGCACGCTTTAATCACCCTTTTATTTTTCTATATTTGTCAATTTTGTTTTGATATTTATTTCTGATACTATTGAATGACAAAAGCTAAGATTTCAGAACAATGAATTGATCTTTACTGAGTGTTTTTGTTCGTTATTTGTTATTCAAAAGTTGAAAATCAGCTCACTTGATTGATCAGTGATCAAAATTTTCTTGGAAATCTTTTTTTTGACTTTGTACAAAAAAAATGTATTTCGGATTCTAGGTCGGTAACCTTAATATTGGATAAACGTTGTAGAACCATCATTGCTAATTGTTGATTTCTACACAATTTGAAATTCAACTTAATCGATCAGTGGCTAAAATTTGTACACAACAACCTCTCTTTCTCTGTTTGTGAAAGGAAAGGGTCAGTCATGACGACTCACAAGTTCTCTTTTGTCACTAGCAAATGTCTTAGATAAGTGTTGATGCTTTCAACTAGCCTCTCATAGTGTGACTCTAAAGTTTTACATTAAGATTTTATACACTCGAAGTAATATTTTTCTTTTAGTCCTAAACTAGCTGTAGGTACCCAGGTTTCCTCTGATGAAAATAAAAAAACTCTTACGTGCAGAGTTAACCAAATTCCTAAAAAATTTGAAAAAAAATACATAGGGTGTGATCCTAGATGGTTGATCGAATTTCCCAAGGTCTTAAAACTGCTCTACTGAATCGTATTAGAATGATTGTCGTGTTTGTCTCCAGTGAATTTGATTTTTTCTGGGAGGTTCTGCAATTAATTAAGATGAGCTTGTTGCTGATTTATGAAATAAATGTCCTTTTCTCAACTTTTCTTGAAAGCAAAGCATTTCCCGAAGCTGGTTATACAGAGTTTGTTGAAATTGATTTCGAGAATTGAAGTGAAAGAATTTAATTCAATAAGTTATGAAACAACACGCTACCATAGTTTCAACATTCCAGGGTCAATGGTATGAAAACAATACACAGAACAAACATACTATTTTAAGTCTACCCTGACTAAGGACTCGTGTTACGTAACAATCTTGGAAATCTGTATTTCCTTCTTAGAAATTGTGTCCGTTACTATATATATTGTAATTATAACAGTCCATGCATGTCAATAGTCTTTGAAAAGTGTTTGAAAACTAGAATTGATCTTTTTTTGGACATGATTTGACCGCTATTTGTATCGTAAAATTCAATTCGATGGCTAATTAACGAAAATATTCTTGGAAAAGTTTTTTTCATTTAAAAACTACGTTAGCCTGTGAATACAGGAGCCTTTCTTTGATCATTGATTTCGCGAGAAAGGCTCCTGATAGCAGCAGGAAGCCATTGCTTCATTAGTGCAGGTTGTTGCTTTGCGTCGTTTTTAAAAGTAGCTAAGCAATCGCTTAATAAGCAGCCAATAACATTCGGTGCAACCAAAAGACCGTGTCATTTCGTTTTTGTATTGAGTTGTTGTCAAACCGTTTAACAATCTGGTTTGTTCCTTTTATAAACATCTTTGAAAATTCTGTATAGTGAAAAGAATTTAAAGTTAAACGTTTTTACTGCAATATCAGGTGAGGAATTTTAGGAAAACGCACGCTTTAATCATGCACCTTTTTATTTTCCTATATTTGTCAGATTTGTTTTGATATTTAATTCTGATGCTGTTGAATGGCAAGAGCTAAGATTTTACGGAGTTTTATTGTTCGTTATTTGTAATTCAAAATTTGAAAATCAGCTCACGTGATTGATCAGTGACCAAAACTTTCTTGGAAATCTTTTTTTTTGACTTTGTACAAAAAGAGAGTATTTCAGATTCTAGATCGGTAACCTTGGATAAATATTGTAGAACCATGATTGTTAATTGTTAATTTCTACGCCATTTGTAATTCTCAATTTGAAATTCAACTTAATCGATCAGTGGCTAAAATTTGTACACAACAGTCTTTCTTTCTCTGTTTGTGAGAGGAAAAGGTCAGTCATGACTAATCACAAGTTCTCTTTTGTCACTACCAAATGTCCTAGATATGTGTTGATGCTTTCAACTAGCCTCTCTTAGTGTGACTCTATAGTTTTACATAAAGATTTTATTCACTCGAATTAAATAATACTTTTCTGTTAGTCCTAAACTAGCTGTAGGTACCCATGTTTTCTGTGATGAAAATACAAAACTCTTACGTGCAGATTTAACCAAACTCCTAAAAAACTAAAAGAAAAATTACATAGGGCGTGATCCCAGATGGTTGATCGAATTTCCCAAGGTCTTAAAACTGCTCTACAGAATCGTATTAGAATGATTGTCGTGTTTGTCTTTAGTGAATTTGAATATTTCTGGGAGGTTCTTCAAATAATTAAGATCAACTGACCTGTTGCTGAGTTATGAAATAAATGTCCTTTTCTCAACTTTTCTTGAAATTTGTGAAAGCAAAGCGTTTCCCGAAGCTGGTACTACAGAGTTTGTTGAAATTGATTTCGAGAATTGAAGTGAAAGATTTTAATTCAATAGGTTTTGAAACAACACGCTACCAAAGTGAAACTCTGAAGTTTTCGTTTCAACATTCCAAGGTCAATGGCATGAAAATAATACACAGAACAAACATTTTAAGTTTAGACTGACTAAGGACTTCTGTTACGTAACAATCTTGGAAATCTGTATTTTCTTCTTAGAAATTGTGTCCTTAACTATATATATCGTAACTACAACTGTCCAAGCATGTCAGAAGAATTGATATCTTTTTGGACATGATTTGACCGTTATTTATATCGTAAAATTTAATTCGATGGCTAATCACCAAAATATTCTTGGAAAAGTTTTTTTTCATTCAAAAACTACGTTAGCCTGTGAATACAGCGCCGCCTTTCTGTCAGTATTGCTCATTGATTTCGCGAGAAAGTGAGCCATGAAAGGCGGCTGTATTTGTCGGCTAAAACCCCGTGTGTTCGAAAAAATTTATACTTGAACGTATCGTATCTACAACAGTTACAGATGCAGAAGATGAAGATTATACTTTGTCGCGGTCCCAAATGTTCCAGTATATCAGTTACTGAGTTACTAGGTGAAAATGAATGTCCTTTTCTCAGTAAACTTTTAATTAAGCAAATTGTTTTCTAAACTGCATATACACAAAGTTTGTTTGAACTTGATTTTTAGGTATCAAAATCAGTAAATTGTATATTATGAAAGAAGAATGTACGTCAAAAGTGAAACACGCAAGTTTCTGTGTCAACATTCCAGGTCACGATACAAGTACAAGTAAACATAACAAGCGAATATAACAATCTTACTTCTTGGAAATTTCTATATCTTCTTAGAAATCATGTAAACGAGAGAGAATACATATGGCATCTCTTACAGTTTCAAGTCAGTAAACTCAGAAAAGTACCTTAAAACTATGAATAAAATTTAAATATTAAGGTTTCTACAGCAATTCCAGGAGAGTAACCTTTGAAAACACCGTAGTCATCCTTTTATCAGTTCAAATAAAAAAAGTCACAAACAAGCGACTAAACCACGCTGCTCTGATAACAGCAGGAAGCCATTGCTTCATTAGTGCAGGTTGTTGCTTTGCGTCGTTTTCAGAAATAGCTAAGAAACCGCTTAAAAAGCAGCTAATAGCATATTAAGAACTGTGAAATATATGTAAGATGGACACTTTAGGATGTAGGAATATGCAACAATCTTTAATCCTGTTATTTAACAATTTAAGTGCCATCTCAAGTTGGCTGAGAATTTAAATATTTTTAAGACAAAATTAAGATTAATTAATTAAGCTGTAATTTTTACATAATTTATTTTATATTTTTTGTAGATTTGTTTTTATATCTATATTTTTTCCTTTATCTTATTAATACAGTACTGAGATTATATACCATAAATTTAAAATTTTTAAACATATATATTCTTCTTGTAATATTCATTGTAAATACACGTTCGTATTTTGAACGAGCACTTGTGTTCCTTGACGTAACGTGTCTAAATAAAGTATTGTATTGTATAATTTGTATTGTATTTGGTGCAACCAAAAGACCGTTACATTTCGTTGTTGTGTTGAATTGTTGCCAAACCGGCTACGGTAACAATCTGTTTTGTTCCTTTTACAGCACCCTAAAAAATTCTGTAAATTGGAAAGAATTTATAAAAGTTGATCGTTTCTACAACAGTTCCAGGTGAGGAATCATAGGAAAACGCTTCAATGATCCTTTTATTATTTTATATTTATAAATTTTATCTTGCATGATATTTATTTCTAAGATTTCCGAATAATGAATTGATCTTAAAACTATGATTTGTACAACAATTCCAGGTAAATAATTGTTGAAAACATAGTTGTCATCCTTGAATCATTTTATATTTGTCGACATTGCTTTACATTCCTATTTTTGATAATACCGCGTTGAACTGCATAAGCTAAGATATTTTTATTAAAAACTTATCAAATTTTACAACAGCTTTAGCCAGGAAGGAATTGTTATGTTTCATATCTTTCATATCTTTAGCTAAGCACTATAAAAAGGCACTAGTAAGTTGAAACTTTTGGTTATGATAATGTTTAAATCATATATTTTAATGTCTTAGTTAATTATCTATATTCTATTCATCTATTGTATTTTGTCTTAATTTTACTTTGCCCGTTATTTCAAATGGGTTTTCATCTAGTTTTATCTTGCTCTGTCGTGACTGTCCCTCAGTCAATGAGTTTTTTTAGCTTTGCAGTATTGTTATATTTTTTCATTTTATCTAGCTTTTATTTACCATATTTAGTTGTTATATTCAGTGAAAGTTAAATAAATAAATAAATATCTTGTAGTCAAAGGACGGCTTCAATGTTTTAGAAAAACTGTTTGTCTCAGCTTTATATGAATTTTATCCTAATTGCAAATATACGATAGAGACAAATATTAGTTGAACGTTTACAAGTTTTTGTTAAATAGCTCCATTTGAGTAACCTTAGAACACGTTTCAGAACCTTGTATTGTTCGCTTTTCAGTGAATTTCTTCGCTATTTTTAAAAATGAATTCTAATTTGGAATTTTGAACTTGATCGATCTTATAAGTGACCAAAATCTTGTGTACCTCCTCTGTTTGTGAGAGGAAAAGCTCTGTAACGATGATTCACAAGGTTTCTTCTGAGACTGTTCAGCTGGGTGCTCTCAGCTAGTTTCTGTCTAATTTTGTTCAGGAAAATTTTTTTATCTCTCTTTAAGAAATACTATTTCTTTACTACTACAAATGCATTAGATACTCATATTTTGTTTGATGACAGAAGGAACAATTACGTGCAAAACAAAATTTGTGCAGTAATGTTGGGAAAAATAATAATCTGCTTTGTTCCTTCTGTATAATATATCATCCTTGAAAATTCTGTAAATTGGAAAGAATTTAAAGTTAACTAACGTCTTTACAGCAACTCCCAGGTGGGGAATCTGAGAAAAATGCTTTAAAAATTCTTTAATCATTTTATATTTGTCAATTTTGTTTTGATATTTTTAATTTATGATCAGTGCTGTTGAATGGCCAAAGCTAAGATTTCGCAGCAATGAATTGATATTTTCTGAGATTTCTGTATTTTTTTTACAATTCATGAGTTGAAAATCAGCTTACTTAATTGAACAGTGACCATGCCTTTGCATTTGGACAGAGAGAAAGACTATTCAAACGTATCTAATCATTCTATAGGTTAGTAACATTGGAAAAACGTTTTAGGACTACTATACTAATCGATTGCACCCTGATAATATTTTCCCGACTTATAATCAAAAATTTTCGAAACCGTCTGCAATAAAGCTTGTCATTTGCAGGCTGAACTTCATCCGCCCCCTCAACAATTTCTATCGGATGGGAGTTTATTGACTTCGAAAAGCAAAATATCTTATTTGTCACTCTATTCTTTGCTTCGTCACCCTAATAAATCAAACATTTTGACTAGATCATTTAATCGATTGTTCAATTTCTATTTTGATAGAACAACAGTTTTATACTGATTTAAAAATTTAACCCCTGATAATTCTTTGAAGCCGGACATGTTCTTTGCAACATTGTCTTCGCTTTGATTTTGTATTTGTCATTCGAGACCGCTTTTGTATACTTGTTTTAAAATCAAACTCTGTTTCACTTTAGTGTAAAATAGTTATAGCATTTGAGCTTACTTGCTGAAAGAAACCAGCGAGGTGTCACACTGACTTTATAGCGATTTTTACGGCATATTTCCACTCGTTGAGTTCCCACAGGCGTCAAAAGAAGTTGGCTTTAAAGCTCGATGAGAGACAAATTCACTGAGCTGCCAATGCATTTTTTTGAAGTTCTGACGACTGAAGAACACTACAAGCATAATTCCGTGGAGACTCTAGACTTAGTAAAAAAAATGCTTAGTGACCGCTTTTGTTTTTCTTGTAAGAATTATTTATTCGCAAAGGTATATAACTCGGCTTAAAAGTTGTTACCCCGAATATACATACCATACTATAAACGCATTATACATATGAAATGTCTAAAAGAGTCTAACTTCAAAAACAAGTAATCATTTATATTTTAGTTAACAAATCATACAACTTCAGTAACTTATAAAAATAAGTTGCGGTAGTTGTAGATATTGATTTATTAGCCATTGAGATTATATATGAAAATAAGGACTTTCTATTTTAAAAGTATTAGTTGAATTTCGGGTTAATCGAAATTATCTTTTGTATGTAATTAGTTCTTAAAGTGAAACAGAGTTTGATTTTAAAACAAGTATACAAAAGTGGTCTCGAATAACACTAACAAAATCAAAGAGAAGCGAATGTTGCAAAGAACATGTCCGGCTTCAAAAAATTATCAGGGGTTAAATTTTGATCAGTATGAAACTGTTGTTTTATCAAGATAGAAATTGAACAATTGATGAAATGATCTAATTAAAATTCCAAGCAAAGAATAGAGTGATAAATAAGTGAGTTATTTTGCTTTTCGGAGTCAATAAACTCCAATCCGATAGAAATTGTTGAGGGGGCGGATGAAGTTCAGCTGCAACTGACAAGCTTTATTGCTGAAGGTTTCGACAATTTTTGATTATAAGTCGGGAAAATACTATCAGGGTGGAATTTTTGTTTATGAGGGGAAAAATGTTATTTGGGTAAAATATTTGTTTATGAGGGGTAAAATGTTATTTGGGTGAAATTTTTGTTTATGAGGGGGAAAATGTCATTATGGTGAAATTTTTGTTTATGAGGGGGAAAAATGTAAGCAAGGAGTTCAAGGTGAAGGTTTGTTTATGAGGGGGGAAAATGTTATCAGGGTGGAATTTTATTTATGGGGGGGTGAATAAAAAATAGACTATATGTTTAATCACGAGTAAAAACATGGAACGAGAGTTTATAATTGTGCAATCCAATGTCAAACATTAGTTTTGTGAAGGTTTTTATTATGTTAGGAAAACAAAATAATTTTGAAACAAACGGCGTGCCATATATAACAAGGGTTTATACCTCAACATTACTTCATTACTCCTAAAATAGCTGTAGATACTCAATTTATACCTCAACATTTCTTCAACATTCCAAAAATAACTGTAGATACTCAATTTATTCCTCAACATTACTTCATTACTCCTAAAATAGCTGTAGATACTCATTTATACCTCAACATTACTTCATTACTCCTAAAATAGCTGTAGATACTCAATTTATACCTCAAGGCTCAACATTACTTCATTTTTCCTAAATAGCTGTAGATACTCATTTATTCCTCAACATTACTTCATTTTTCCTAAAATAGCTATAGATACTCAATTTATACCTCAATTAACATTACTTCATTACTCCTAAAATAGTTGTAGATACTCAATTTTTGTGTGATGAAAAAACAAAACTCTTATACCTGCAGAATTAACTGAACTCTTGAAAGAATAAAAGGAAAAAAGTGTAACTTGTATCAAGAAAAAGTTTCTGTATTTTGAGGAATACTTTCGTTTAATTATTCTTAGTTCTCAAATTCTAGAGTGATTGTCATGTTTGTCTTTGCATTTTAATATTCTAGAAGACTACAACTATAAGATTAGCCTGTCACTAAGTTGTATAGCTGAAAATAAGTCTTTTCCTAAACTTTTAAAGCAAAGTGTTTCCCAAAGCTGCGTATAAAGTTTGTCTGAAGTTTTACATATCATTGCAGGAAAACCAAGTTATACTAATCAATATGACGCGTTAAGTCTCAAGTGACCCGACCTAGGCGCTAGGTTCGTCCAGTCTGTTTATGTATAACTTTGTGCTTTCGATTATCTTTCGTAGTAATGTATAAGATTCTTTTAATCTTTTGTAAATAACTTGCTAAAATGTAAATACGTTTTTAAAGAACAAGTTTTACGTGAATTTTGAGATAAAACAAAAATATTTTTCTATGCAAAGTTGGTGTAAAGCTTTTTCGTTTTGTGAAATAGTATATACTATATTATAGTTAGATTACGTGTTAATTAACAATTAGAACCTTGGCCCTTGAGGGTGAAGGGTCTAATTGTTTTAGTATCACCCAACTAATCCGACAGAAAAACAATAATACAGTTAGCAAATGCAAGTTATAGAAAGATTTATTTGGGAATAAAACGAAAGAGAGCGTGCGAATTTCGCTACTCGATGACTATTACTAATAGTTCTCTAGTAGCGTAGACAATTAAAATGCAGGATTTGCATTAGTCCACCAGTTGGGTGATACTAATGGCGGTTATTCACCTGCTTCATCCTTTTTGCTTTTGAAGCTTTTTTTCATTTTTAAAGTTTCTCAACTCTTAAATCAATTGTAGATGAGGTTATTAGGATGTTTATGGCGTTTTGATAAAGGAAAGTTTAAAAACAATTGATCGACTTTTTACTGTTACTTATTGCTCGAAGTGAGCGTAGCGAACGGAGAGCATATCTAATCTTGCAGAAGGAGATTTGATTTCTCTCGATTTTCATGTACTGTTT
>JAOTRI020116982.1:0-22851 GCA_028564885.2 Zoanthus sanctaehelenae | reverse complement strand
GAAGCGATTTTCAGGATGGAACCGAAAATCAGGTAGGTAAGCGATTTTCATGTACTAACCGATTTTTACTTTTTTTTTCATTTTTCAGGTTGAGAAGCGATTTTCAGGATAGAACCGAAAATCAGGTAGGTAAATGATTTTCATGTACTAACCGATTTTTACTCTTTTCTTCATTTCGCAGGTTGAGAAGCGATTTTCAGGATGGAACCGAAAATCAGGTAGGTAAGCGATTTTCATGTACTAACCGATTTTTACTTTTTTTTCATTTTTCAGGTTGAGAAGCGATTTTCAGGATAGAACCGAAAATCAGGTAGGGAAATGATTTTCAGGATGGAACCGAAAATCAGGTAGGTAAGCGATTTTCATGTACTAACCGATTTTTACTCTTTTTTTTTCATTTCGCAGGTTGAAAAGCGATTTTCAGGATGGATCCAAAAATCAGGTAGGTAAGCGATTTTCAGGATGGAACCGAAAATCAGGTAGGGAAGCGATTTTCATGTACTAACCGATTTTTACTTTCCTTCCTTCTTTCACAGGTTGACGAGCGATTTTCGGGATGGGACTGAAAATCAGGTAGGGAAACGATTTTCAGAATGGGACCGAAAATTAGGTAGGGAAGCGATTTTCATGTACTAACCGATTTTTACTTTCCTTCCTTCTTTCACAGGTTGACGAGCGATTTTCAGGATGGGACTGAAAATCAGGCAAGGAAACGATTTTCAGGATGGCTCTGAAAATCAGGTAGGTAAGGAATTTTCATGTACTAACCGATTTTTACTCTTTTTTTTTCTTTCGCAGGTTGACGAGCGATTTTCGGGATGGGACTGAAAATCAGGCAGGAAAACGATTTTCATGTACTAATTGATTTTTATTTTTTTTTGCAGGTTGACAAGCGATTGTCAGGATGAACTCAAAAATCAGGTTGGGAAACAATTTTCATGTACTAATTGATTTTTTGCTTTTTTTTAGGTAGGGAAGTGATTTTCAGGATGGCATTGAAAATCAGATAGGTAAGCGATTTCCATATACTAACCGAATTTTGCTTTTTTTCATTTTTTCAGGTGAGGAAGAGATTTTCAGGATGGATCCGAAAATCGGGTAGGGAAGCGATTTTTAGGATGAAACTGAAAATCAGGTAGGGTAATAATTTTCAGGAATAGACTGAAAATTAGATTTGGTAGTGATTTTCAGGATTGGATTGAAATTCAGATTGGGTAGTAATTTTTAGGATAGAACCGAAAATCTGGTGGGGTAGTGATTTTCAGGTCTGGATTGAAAATCAGATTGGGTAGCAATTTTTAAAATAAATTTAAAATTTAGATAGGGTAATGATTTTCAGGATTAGACTGAAATTTAGTTTGGCTAGTCAATTTTAGGATGGTACTGAAAATCTGGTAGAATAATGATTTTCAGGATGGAATTAGAAATCAGGTAGGGTAATAGTTTTTAGGATAAAAGTTAAAATTAGGATAGAAAATAATTTTCAGGACTGGAATAAAAAAACTAGGTAGATAACGATTTTATATTTTCCTATAATTTTATCGTATTTTGTTTGTTTAATATTTTTAGATTTACAAACAGTGGGAGCGTTTCTTAGGATTAGAGCTAAAACCAAGTAGAAAGCAACTATTAGAGCTGAGAGCTGGATCAGAAGTCAATAACTAGTTTTTTTTCTTTTAATATAGAGCATAAAGAAGTCAATTCATTTTATTTTAGTTTTTGTATAGAAAAACTTTCAACTTTTTTTTTATTGAATTACTTTTCACAAGAAGATGATACGGGACCAATGTTTAGAGAAGGAAACATGGGATAATTCAGTTCGCAGAAATAATTTCATGGACATATTTAATATTAAAACACTGTTTTTTTAAAAAAAACTTGTATAAACAGAGATTACATTAAAATAATTTTAAAATGACTTACTGATGTTTGAGTACTGGTTTTTATAAAATGTTTTTATTTTATTTTCTCCCTCCCCTTTCTTTTCGCTTTAATTTTTATGTAAAAACGTAATCGTGTATTGATTACTTGAGATAATTTATTTTTGAACTGAATAAATATATATTGTATTAAAATAAAGAAATCGATTCAATTCATTGAAATTTTATCAAAGAACAACAAGCAATTTGTTTCATTTTAAATAGTTTTTATTTGTAATGATTTCATTGGAAAACAGATAAAAAAATTATTGTCTGGATAGTTTATTTGTTGGATAAATAATATCTATACCAAATACAAGGGTTGGTGTAGAAAGTTCAGATTTATTTAAAGCTGCTAAAGCTAAATGAATAATAACCATGAGATCGTCCGGTTTCTTGTGACTTTTTCCAGAGATGCTTTTGGAGGTTTTTTGTTCAATGACTTCTGCATTTATAAATTGGGCCATAACTTTTCGAATGGTAGTTTCGCGATCATTAAGATTTGAATCTTCTCTGTATTCTTCTTTGTCTAAAATTAATGAACCTAAAATATGAACTCGTGCATCGAGACGATTTCTTAATGCTCTTGAGATTGTAATGAAATCTTTCCAAATGTATAATTTTCCATTTCGTATAAGTGTATGTGCAAAGGAAAATAAAAAGTATTTTTCACGAGTCAATAATCCAGGTTGAAGTTGTCCATTTTTAGATGTTGCTAAGAAGTGAACTTCTGTTTGTCCAAAATAGGATTGCATTTTAGTTTCCATTAAAATATAAAATTCGGCAACTAGGGCTTGTGAAAGATTTCTTTCAATAAGTATTTTTAAAAGTTTAAACATTAGTGCTGGAATCTTTTCGTAAAGTTTAAAAAGTTGATAAAACGCGAGTTCGGTGTGGATTGATCCCATAAACGGCATATCCCTTTCGTGACAATGGAAAGTGTCCATAGCAAGGATCTAATTAAGATGAAACAGAAAAAAAAGAAAAATATTCAGTTGTTATCATATGGAGCATCTGATACTAATTTTCAAATTGCAGAACAATTTTGTATTAAAATGTTACAGGCAGAGACACAATATTTTCAACGTAGTTTTACTGGCGTCACATGGAATGAAAAGTTTTTAAACACTTTTTTAACTGATCGAGGTTTCATGTCCCAGTTAGCCCGTCTTGATCCTGAACTTTTTATTCAGGTGGCTACTTTAAATTATGAGTTACCATCACCACTCCCTATCTCTAAATCACACAATGAAAATATGGTTCACGCTACTATTTTAGCGTCGCAATCAAATTGCTATTTAAAACATTTATTGAATTTGATTCGTACTGCATCGCAATCTTGCGATAGAAATAATATTGTTATTCATATTATGGTGACTTATGTTTTATTGTGTGATTTAGTGATTTTTGAAAAAACTTGGGAGGATCATCCGTTTAAGCAGGATTTGGTAACCTATATGATGAAACATGCTACAAATAAAGATTATTTTGCACTTATGCCGTTATGGGATGCTGAGCGTGTTGAGCATGCTGTAAGTGTTGCTCTTGGTTTTATTGAACCAATAGCGCCTAAATGGATGAATGCTATTCGAAAACCTTTAACGGATATAAATTTGCTTAATTATTGTCGTTTTTATGAAACATTATCTCTACGTTAAAAAAAAATAAAATGAATAAAGGATTTCTTTCTTACTATAAAATCATTGTCAATTGTTCTTGCTATTATAGTACTTGCTATTTCGCTAGTAGAAGAAGTGGCTACCACGGGATCGACGGCGACAATTAGAATATCAATTTTTTCAATAAGTTCCATTGTTAGTTCTTTATGAGATGTAGTACTAAATGTTGCCATCACTTCACTTTCTGTATAATATTTGGGATTTCGTGTAGTACAGTATTTTTCTAAACCTAGAATTTCTCTTGACCACGCATTATCGTCTACGGCGTCCATAATGGTTTTAACCGCATGTTTGTTTAAATCAATTCCTTCTGGATTTAAGTGAGCATTGTGAATACAAGTTGTTAAATTTTTTTCCGAGCATTGGTTACATATAAATTGGATTTTATAGGTTGAAATACCATTACCAAATAAAATGGAATTAAACCAGCCATTCTCTGAAGTATCTTGTGAAGATAAGATTGTGACTCCGGCACCGACTTCAATTGCCATAGGTAATACACTTGCAATTAATATAGGATGTAAGACAGCACCTTCATCTAAGATAATTTCGTCTGCTTTTCGCCCTCTGGCTGTCTATAAAAATATAAGTGACATTATGTTAGCAAATATGAAAGACTATATTCGAGATCATCTTGATTTAGCTAATGATACAACTCTATTTATTCTTATTAATTATATTAAACTACAACCCTGGAAAACACGCCATCCTTTATTAAGCGAGCGCATATGCGATTGCAAAGAATGGAATGTGCTTGTACCACAGATTTTACCTATGGAACTATTGCACATTCCATTTTCTTATTTAAATGAATACGGTGTTTGTAAACGGTTGGATGTTGAAACAACGATTCAACTGTTACAAAACACGTTTGTTTGTTTAAAGCATCAAGCGGTGCACCGTTGTGGTACTATTTGGCATCGTATGTCTTTGATGATGCCTGTGCGCATTTGTACGCTTATATGTAAGACGGTAAAACATGATATGGAATCCGATTTTAACTGCACGATATCAAAAGTTTCACATTCTTTGTCCACCCTATTTTTTAATCCATTGATGTATCTTGAAATTATGAAAGAAAGGCAAAAAAATTCGTCTTCTTATCATTCGAAAATCAATCACGCGTTTGGTAAAGTTCTCAAGAGTTTTGAGTTTAAATTTCTTCCATTTCTTCGCGAACTTTTTAGACCAGAAATTCGTTGTAATTATAATGCAGATCTTAAAAAAAGAAAGCAGACGAAAGAAAATAATATTCGGTTTTTATTTGATGGACAATTGGATCATCATCTTTTTATTCTATTGGAGACAAAGATGGTGAATTTTATTCATTTAATTCATAAGGTGATTTTACGATTGTCGACGAGTCGGCAACGGGAGTTTATGCACATGATTAAATATCCAGAAGCGATTCTAATTGTACTTTGTATGATCGTTTGTAATGGTCGATCTTTTTTTACAGAGATATCAACATCGTCTACAACGTCTGTAGAATATCAACATCCACCCATTACTTACACGCTTCAACCTCTTTGTAATAAAAATATTTTTCCTGATGAGCGTTTAATATGGATCGTGTTTGAACGATTTTTTACCAAAGCATCTTTGGAACAGAATGCTTTAGGGATTGTAAAAAATAAAAAAAGTGGGTTGACGGAAGTCATGAAATCATTAGAAGTATTATTCAAGAGACCTGAATTTCTTAATTGTTTTAAAAAAAATGACGACGATAGGGGCAGTATCGGAAGGGACGGGAACGACTTCGAACGAATCCACAACGATCCCATTTCTTACACCTCTCGGTTTCTTCGGGACATTTGGCACGTTGACCAACCCAATCGATCCACGAAATCATGCTCAGATCGACAAAATACCTTTTACACAATTACAAAACAAGATCAACGACGTATGCGACAAATTTCTCGAAGAAACCAAGAGAAAACAATATGTAACAGAAGAATGGAAAAATCAATACGTCGTGCTTCCACCAAGAGAATCTATCGTCATAGGATCACAATGGGGTATCAAAGAAGAAAACAATACGCAAGAAGTTCAGAAGTTAAGAACTCATGAGACGAATGAGATAAATGATACGGTTACTGCTGGTTTGACAGTGGATCGATATGTAGCTTATGGAGATTATGTTACTCTTTGTGTAAGGCTTACGTCTAATCTAAAACATAGTCAATTACAATTGCATGTAGAAGAATTACTTTATTTCAATTTATCCCCTATTGAAGGTCTTACACAACTTATTGAGAAAAATTTTACGCCTTTAACTCAAATAAATTTAGATACAACTTATAAACGTATTCATCTTGCGAAAGGAATTTATGAGACTGTATACATTTTTTTAAGACATTTTCAAAGTCATGGTAATATTAATCCTCATACTCTTGGGATTGGAGGCGAGTATGTAAAAATTCGAGGGTTCGAGTACACGAAATTTCATGATGAAGGAATTGAAAGAGATGCTACTCTTCTTCGGCATGTTCATCATTCATATAAAGGGCCCGAATCCTTTCGATCTAATCCCATGTTTGTTTCGAGCGGTTGTCATGATCTTTTTGCGTTAGGACTTTTGATGTTACATGTTCTTATTCCAAATACTCCGTTTTATTTTAACAGCAGCCTTGAATCCTTTCTTTTTATGCATAATTTTACGACCGATGCGTGTGATTGTTTTTATTATTTAGATGAAGCAGATAAAGCAGTATATAAACAGTTTCCTCTTGAATCTAAGAAACAACAGTTTGGTTTTCCTGAACTTGAAAAACATTTAACTGGGCTTTTACAGACAAAAGAACGAGTGATTTATTCTGAAATTTAGAATCATGAATGAAAAAGAGCGAAGGGAAAAGAAAATTAAGATGGATTTTCTTTTACTTTTTCTTTATACATCTCTATGGATTTATTCTATTACTTTATCAAAAGATCCAAACCCTTTAATGGGTATAGAACCGTGCACGTTTGTTTCTCTTGTTATAGTGATGATGCTTGTACCAGAGCATCTCGAAGAAGTCGAATGGTTAATTGTTGTTTTTGCTATGTTTATTAGCGCTCTTTCGTATACTTTTAATTTAGGACCTATCATAGAATGCGGCACGACGCAAAACGTACTGACACAATGTAAAGCAACTGCTGATAAAGATACTTGTTATGTCGCTGCTATTAAAAACAGAATGACTCAAGGGACTGGCAGATCTTGTCTTTCTGCTCAATATTATTACCTTGAAATGGTTTTTGGACTCTTATTACCCTTTGGATTTTATGCGTGTCGTTTATTACATATGCCAAATCGACATCTTGGGTACCGCATGTCGTTTTTTGTGTTAGGAATTTATATTTTTATCGTTTTTGATCTTGCTATAGAATTTTGGAATTTGGAAACTTATTCTATTCTTTCCAAATGGACCTTAGGATTTTATTTACTTTTTTTTCTTTTTAAAGATGTTCAAATATTACAATCTTTACGTATTTGGGAAATGGTGATTGCCTTACTTGCTGCTGATTGTTCTTATAATGTACTTCGCCTTATTAATGGTTGTTCGAATATTTATTATGCGTGTATTAAGAATAAACGAAGCACCGAATGTTTATCGCAAATGTATAATAAGAAAAATGGTGGAGGATTGAATGCTCTTTGTCCTCAAATGCATGACGACAATCAAGTTTATTTTGCTTTTCGTGTAACTTTTATGATACTTAGAGGAATTTTATTAATGATTATATTTCATCCTAGAGTTCAACATTTTATTAGTATTTTTAATTAAATTTTATTACATTTACAAAACAAAATAAATACATTATAATTTTATTTGAGAGTCAATATGTGTTTTTTTTCTTTCATTCTTTTTTTTCTCCCTTTCATTTTTCTTAGTTTTTAATAAGTTTTTAATCCAAAATCTAACCATTCACATGCAGTGGCTAAAGTTTCATTGCGTTTAAAAATATAGGATTCAGTTTCACTCTTTCCTGGTTTTTTTAACTTGAAAAGAGAACCATACATGAATTTCATGATCGATTCCCAACGTCCCATTGTAGAATTCATTTTATTTTTTATCTGTTGTTGCGTCATTGTTTCAAGTGTACCTATTTTTTTATTATTCTTTGGAAGTTGTAAATCTTCTTCTAGACGATCCGTTAGTTTTGTTCGTATTTCAACCAACCACGTTTTAACTGTAGATTGAGATAGTTTAATCTGTTTCATGTGTAAAAAATTAACGTTGGGAGGCTTGTTGTCGCATGAAGAGATACATTTGTTTAAACGACGAAATGATTTGATAAAAACTTGACCCTTTGGTAACTGAGACAATAAAGTATCATTGAAGTCTTGTTTCATCAATGTTGATATAACTGGTACAGCTAAAATATTTTTGGAAATAGTTTTAAATGTGTTCACATCAAGTTTATTGTGTGTATCATGTTCCAGAAATTGAACTATTGCCCAGGTTTTACGAAGTTTGGAATCGTATAATTTGGAATAATGCTGCTTCATGTCTAAGGTTTTGGTTAGTTGAGCCTTAAGCTCTTTCAACGGTCTTTGAAATATATTTGTAACAATTTTTAAATCCTCTTCATTGTTATCTATATTCATTCTTGAAATGATTTCTAAAGCTCCTAAATCATTTTGTAGACATTCATTTTCATCTTGTTTTAAATAAGCTAAAAACGTGTCAAGTGGATGAGATGATAACTTCTGTTCATTATTATAGGTAGTTAATTCTAAACCATCGTCGTCAAAAGTCATTTTAATATTCTCTCTTACTTCATTATTATCATTATCATTATCGTCGTCGTCAGAGTCTTCTTTTTCTTTTTTTTTATTTCGTTTCCTTTTTTTTGGTATCTGATGATAATCATTTGTTTCTCCTTCTCCCTTTCGCTTGTGTCCTGTTTTTATTTGCTTACTGGTTTCCATGATTTCTTTATGATTATTTATTGATGGTGTCATAAGATTTATTTCTTCATTTTCCTCTATATTTTCTTCGCCTTCAACGAGTTCTCCTTCTTCTTCGTCATCACTGGTTTCGTTGTCTTCTTCTTCTTCATTACTACTAGTTGAAATGTTATCAATAAAAGTGCACGGTTCCATTTTATTAGATAATTTTTTAAAAATGAGTCTACGTTTTAATGGGAGGTTGAATTTATGTGTTTTTTTTTAAAGTGATTGATCTCAATTGATTTGGGTACGTGGTCAATTGTTGTTTACTATCTGAAATATGTCTTTATATTTTAAAAGACCAACAGGTTTATATCTTTGAACAATTTTACGAGTATGTTCTCCTTCAAACAATTCTTGTCGTAATCGTTTTTTAGACCAGTTTTTTAAAGTTTTAGCAACGTGTTCCAGTAATGAAATGACACTTTTTGACATGCACTCGAGATAATAATCCCAATCTAAAGGTAGATTGTTTTCTTTAGCGTACTTGAAATCTTCTGCTCGTTCACTTAAGGTTTTACTCGTATCCTTAATAAAGACAAATAAAATTCGTGACCCTAACTTGGGAGCTGCTCCAGGATCTCTTTGAAAGATTTTTTTTGAAACGTACGTTTGCGCTTGGAGGTTCTTACAATTTTCTGAATGATGTTTGAGTTCTTTTGATATGACAAAATCTTCATAATTCATTTCTTGGAGTTTAATTCGTTGAACAACGGTTTTAATTAATTCAAGAGCGTGATCAAATCCTTCTTTTTCATCATTAAACACTGCATGTAAAACAGATTTGAGTAAGTGACCTAAAAATTCGGGATTATCTCGTCGTTGCACTTTAATTCCCTTTGTAGTTAATTTAGGGGCAGCATTGATGGATGTATATGATAAACCAGCGTACATTTTCTTTTTTAAAAGTAAAAATTTCCAATAGACGTTTTCAAACTCTAATTCAATGGGTTTCATAAAATGGGAAGTAATGAAGGCGGCAGCTTGCGAACCAAGTTGAAATGCGTCTTCGAGACTCATTGGATCTATTTTGACCATGACTGAATCTGTATCACCGTAAATGACTTGTGCGCCAGGATGAAATTCTTCCATCATTTGTTTTGTTTGTTCGATCATATTTCGGCCATAACCAGTGACAGTGCGAGAAATCTCTTTTAGTGGGAGTAACTGAGCACCGGTAAAACCATAAACGGAATTTGCAATTAATTTGTAGGCGAGTTGTCTTGCATTGAGTACCATTTTTTTAAAATCGTCTTCTTCGGCTGCCATCATTTTTTTAGTTTTTTTACGTTGTTGTAATAATTTTTCCATGATGGAAGGTAGAATTCCGCGATATTTTTCAGTTTTAATAAATGAGTCTGATACTTTTCCATTAGGACATGTTGCATAATCTTTGTTAGCGATTAAACTCAAACGATCGGTGCTTCCTGGTCGTAATAAGGTTGTATAACAGAGATTATATGCCATGATAATACTGGGATAGAGAGAAGCAAAATCTAAAGTGAGGATAGGAGAATTGTAATAACCACTTTTGGGTTCAAGTACGGTGGCACCAATATAGGATTCATTATTCATAGGGGGATTTGAAGGGACAAGAAATCCTCTTTTCTTTGCTTCACGCAAAATCATTGAAAAACATTTAATTTGTTCACCGCGTATGGCTAATTCTGATACAGATATACCACAGACTCGAGATAATTCAAATGTTCCAAGGAGTAACGAAAGTTTGTGTGTTAGTTTTAAAGGCAACAGGCAATCGGTTATACAGTATTGTACTAATTTACTTCTATCTTTTGATGAACCGAGATATAATTGAGCAATCTGAGTATAATGAACATCTTCTTTTTGTTCTTTTAAATATGTTTGGGCTATATCGTTTAATTTGTATGAACGCGCTTTAATTGACATTCGGATGCCTGTATACACATCATAATGGAAACGACCAAGAACAATAGTGCTTTTGCGTTCGTGTCTCCCTTTATTCGTTGATTCAAAGAAAGTAGATAAAACAGTACTTTTGTAATGTTTCATACGGCCAAGATAAGGAAAAATGTCTACACCTAAAATAGCTGCTCGGTCGATTAAATATGGTAAATCAAATAATGTTGAATTGTAGCCTAAAAAAATATCAAAGTCTTTATCGATAATAAAATTGCGAAATGCTTTTAGCATGGAACGTTCACCATCGATTCCACTGTTAAAACTACGAATTTCTACTCCGTTTACAGGTGCACTGTCTTTCAAAGTGAATGCAATTTTTTTTTCAATTTTAAAAGTAAGACAATCTGAAATGACAGCTCCTATTAATATGACTGGATCTTTATCAGGTGAAGGAAAAGAGTTGGGTTGACCTAAACACTCAATATCAAAACTAAGGATTTTAAAGGGGGCAATCGCATTTCCTTCTGTTTCTAAAAGGGACACTTGAGATAAATCTTTAAGGTGACAACGGATTTCGAGATCACAATGACTTTCTTTTGAAAATCCATTTACTCTTTCAAACTTACCGTACGGTATGGATAACCATGTAAATCCACTAAAGTCTTGCTCGACCATAAATTGTAACTCGGAATTGATCGAGCCTTCATAAATTTCACAGTCGCCCCAAATAGAACGATTTAGAATTTCATTATTTGTCTTTAGTATTTGTTTTACTCTATATAGACCGGAACTATCGTTTACAAAAATGCGTACAAAATGACTTTCAGAGAAGTTATTAAAATAATAAAGTTTTTTAGCTTGAACGTTTTCAACGTGTGCTATTGTAGGTTGTAAAAAAGATTTACTGTATTGATTTTCAGTTTTCATACAATGGGAATTGATTCGTTGCATGAAATCTAAAAGTTCTTTGGTTGACATTTTTCTAGGTACGCTAATGAAAAAATAAGGATAAAAACCAGATACAGAACACATAACACTTTTTCCATCTTGGGTTCGTCCAAAAAAACGTACTATAGTATTACTTCCACTTATTCCTGGATTAAATTTTTTAGATGATGATGTTGAGGATGAGAATGGTGTATAAGGTTTTTTATTTTGTGCTACATTGATATACAAATGATGGAATATGAAATGTTCAGATAGAGGTTTACTTTTTTTAACAGGTATTAAAGATATCAAAGTGGGGTTTTCAATATTCTTACGTTTACGATCCATTATGAACTCTATCGAAAATACAACATTAAAAGATGTTTTATATATATAGATATTTTTATTTCTTTTTACGTAAGTTTTTATATAATTATTTAATATTATTATTATTACAAAAAAATATCTTCCCAATGTTCATATATCCATTTACTACAATTATCTGATATTTTACCAGTTAAAAACTTACGCTGTAAATTTTGACGTACGGTTTCAATGTAGGATTTACATATAATATGTTTATTCGGCGAAATGAAAGAGGGAGTAGAAAGAGTATAATTGGTATGAAATAAAAGTGATGGATCAATTAAAGCCATGATTTGAAGTAATCGTTGAAATACTGCTACTTTTAATTCACTTATGTTTTTAGCTTGATATTTCGTTTGATTTTCATTGTAAGTAAAAGAGGAATAAACTTCATCTAAAATTGTTAAGCATGCTTCATATTCAGATTTGTTCATTTTAAAATTTTATTAGTTATTTAGAAAAAGGAAACAACTTTAATGTAACATAAACAGAAATTTTAATAAAAAAATGGTTTTGTTTATCATAAATTTAGTCTATTATTATTTATTCATTCCCCATTCTTTTTCGCTATATTATTATAATAATTCACACATAACAGAAAAAACAAATAAAAACCTTAATACAAATCGTTTCTTTCTTAAAATAAAATGTTCTAAGAATAAAGAAGATATAATGTATTATTTGTTTGTGATAATGTACTCATTATTAACTGTAGGAAACATTTCAATTTCTTTTTCAGTGATTCCAGCAATTCTCTGTTTGTTTATTGGGATGTAGTATTGGGTTTCAATTTCTTTTTGAGTTTCTTTTCCTGCTTCTTCTTCTTCAAGGGTGTCATTTGATTTTATATTTAGTGGAAGATCTCTAATAGTTTTAAAATTTAAAAGAATAATTGAAATTCCACCTCGCAAACGCAGTACGAGGTGAAGTGTTGACTCTTTCTGAATATTATAGTCACTGAGAGTTCTACCATCTTCAAGTTGTTTTCCACCAAAAATAAGTCGTTGTTGATCAGGAGGTATGCCTTCTTTATCTTGAATCTTTGATTTAACAGTTTCAATTTTATCGTTGGGTTCAAGTTCAAGGGTAATTGTTTTACCAGTTAAAGTCTTGACAAAGATTTGCATTATTCAAACTTAGTTCTAAAACGACTAATGATAAAATATTTCACTTATTAGTAGACGTTTATTTCAAATCTATTGAAACGTTAATATAAACCAAGTTTTATTCTTATTATCACGTAATAATCTCTCAAGGAAATGGTTTTTAAAAAGTTACCATCATCACGTATCCAATGGAGGTATGGGTCTGATTTTACGGTTGTCAAATAATATTTATTTCAAATAAAAGTTTTCTATGAGAGAGAGTAATCCTAGAAAGCTTTTAGTTGAAATTAATATTACTAGATAACCAATGTTCTTTGTAATTATTTCTTTCTTAATTAAAAGACCAAATACACAAGTTTTCATTTAAAAAGTGTTTATTAATCATAGTTACAGAGTTATGCATTGTTACCAAGGGTTGCATTGTCATCTTCATAAAATCCTTTTTTTGTCCACAGTTCAAATAATCTTTGTGTAACTTCAACAATAAATGCTGAGTTAGTATGGGCTTCTTTAGAAAAGTAATTTGTTAAATGTTTGGTTCCTTTGCCCATGTAAATGTCTTCTACAGCTTTTTTAATACATGATTGTGAAAATCTTGCATAAACTAGATTTCTATTTTCTTTATAACTTTCATCAAAAGAAAATGTTATGAAAGCTTCTTTGATTGTCATTAACCCATTCTTAGGATTTTGATTATTTAAAAATGCTTTCTGTAAATCGAAAATCATGTATTTATTTACAGGTAAAATAAATGGTCGGTCAATTTCAACTCTTGAGATATTTAAGTTCTGAATAACATTAAAGAACTCCTTGTCTCCAATTACATCTACTAATTTATCTAATGTTTTTTTGTTCAGTTTCTTACTTAATATTTTTAAAAATTCTAATGGAAAGCAAATCTTATAAACTGATTTACTACACCAACTATGAAATAATGTTTTTAAATTGATATCAAAAACAAAATGATGTTTTTTTCTTACATTTTTTAAACCTTGATTAAGGTAATAAATAAATGAACTTTCTTTAAACTTTTCGTCATCTTCATCATCATCAGTATAGTCAAAAGGGCAATGTTTTTTACATTGTACTTTGTGATCCTTTTTAAATTTGCGTTTAAAAATTCCTTTTCTTCTTGTAGATTGACTTTTTTTTTTACTACATTCTGGTTGTTGCTCTTCCATATTTTCGTCTTCACTAACTTCTGAATTAATACTTACTTGTTGTTGTTTTTTTACATTATTTCTACAATTATTATTACTACTTATACATTGTTGTCCTTTGATTCCATCTTCTCTCTGTTCTTTGTTGTATTTTAAATTATTTACATCATCATCACTTTCAATTTCATCTCCTCTCTCTCTCTCGCTGTGTTCTGAGTCACTATCGTTAATCAAATACTGCTGCTCTTTAAGTTTATCTCCCTCATTATTTTCGTTGCATTTTGAATCATAACAATTATCATCATCAACATCACTATCAATTTCATCTCCTCTCTCTCTCTCGCTGTGTTCTGAGTCACTATCGTTAATCAAATACTGCTGCTCTTTAAGTTGATGTCCTTCATTATTTTCGTTGCATTTTGAATCATAACAATCATCATCATCACCATCACTTTCAATTTCATCTCTTCTTCCTCCCTCGCTGTATTCTGAATCACTCACTACTTCTTGTTGTTCATTTCTTTTATCATTAATCATATACTGCTGCTCTTTAAGTTGATGTCCTTCATTATTTTCGTTGCATTTTGAATCATAACAATCATCATCATCAACATCACTTTCAATTTCATCTCCTCTCTCTCCCTCGCTGTATTCTGAATTACTCATTACTTCTTGTCTTTCATTTCTCTCTCTATTTTTATCATTATATTTAAAATTATAAGTACCGTTATCATCATTCATCACGCCTTCTTCACTTTGTTCTGAATCACTAACTATTTCTCTTCCTTCTTCATCATTATCATCACTACCTTCTAAATTATTAATGTCATTTCCAGTTATATTTTCTTTTTCTTGAATTTTTTCACCTGCGTGATCTTCTTCTTCTTCATTGGATTCTGAATTATTATTACTTTCACTTGCAATATATCCTTGATCCAATTCATTGTTTTCATTGTTTTGAACTACTTCAATTTCCTCTTCATTATTTATTAAATAATAATCTTTAATCCAATTTTCAACTCTTTGATTCTGATAATTTAGACTTTCCATTAGTTCACGGATAAAGTCTTGATCTTGGTTTTGGTTTATTTCTGTACTATATTCTATTGTAGAGTTCCAGGAAGAGAAAAGAGATTCAATTGAAGGATAACCTACGACTGGGGCTTCAGGTAGATTTTGGTTTGGATTAGGGTCATTTTCAGAATCAGATTTACAGGAAGTACAGAAGGAATCATCTGAGGGAAACTCCATCTGAAAAAAAAAGAATCTATTTTTAAGATAAAGAATAATATTACGATACGTAAGAAACAATATAAATGGTGATGATTCTATAAAATAATCATAATATTTACAATATGTTTATGTCACAGAATGTACAAATTAATATTATACCACATAATATATTAAGTGATTGTGTGGTAGTTTATGATATTTGGTCTGGCGAAACAAAACAAATTATTTTAACTAAAAGTTATCTTGATGATAAAATACCTCTAATTATACAGTTTTTTGAAATGAAATATTTATTAATTATATCAAACTGTTTTACTTATGATGCCGATCTTAAGTCTTTTATTACCGTTCGAGCCGATTTATTTATTATCGAAAAAGGTAGAGCTGTTTCAGGGATTATCATTTACGAAAGTGAAGATGTTAATGATTTTTATAAAAAAATGTTTTGTGTGGCTAATGATACATTATATATGGTAGATGAAACTTTTTTATTTCAATGTTCTATTGATAATTTAGTATATTATTTATCGATGGAAAAAGAAGATCAGACATTAGCTACTCTTTGGTCCAAAATGTATACTTTTAATACCAAAGTTGTACCAAGTGTATTTATTGTATGTCCTGGAAAACAAACATATTTATTAATTATTAGAGAAAATCAACTCATAACGTTTCACTTGGAAAAAGAGAAAGTATTTTTTCCAAATAAGTTGCCATATGAATTGCATAATATACAAATTCGTCGTTATAAAAACCATCTTTATATATTTGGAAAAGATTTTATAGATGGGTTAATTCATCTATATAAAATTTTTACAAAATGTAAATTTAAAATTAAAGAATGGATGTTAGAAAAACAAATAAATACAAAGATGGTTTTTACAAGTTATAGTAATGAAATGGCAAAACTAGTTATTGATTTAGATTATTCTATGCGACTCTACAATACAAAAAGTAAATACCATGTGTTAACTCAAAATGAAGATATTAGTAGAGACTATTTCAATTCACTTTCTGATTGTCATTATCAGAATAATATTCAAGTAAATATTGAAAATGAAAAACAATTTACTAAATTGATATGGGCATCTAAACAAAAAACGTTTCTTAAAAAAATTGGTCCTAAATGTATCATGGGAAACTATTTATTTTATTACAATCCTGAAGAAACATGTTTTAAAACTAGAAAACAACAAATTTTAACTGATTTAATGATTTATTTTTCAAATAATAAATATTTTTCATCTAAACGAAAAATATGTTATTTAAAGTGTTTAAAATATTTTGAAGGAATACATTTAGATATACAAACTCCTTTACATCTAATGAAACATTATGTTAAACATTTTAGGTTTAAATAAAAGTTTTTTATAATAATGCAATACCAAACAATATAAATTATTTTAGTTCAATTCAGATCTTGAAGAAGAAGAGGAAGAGCTCATTGCTTCTAATTCCTTTTCGTTATCATCACTTGAAGAAGAGTTCAAATATTCTATATTATCTTCACTATTATACGAGTCTTCAGATAATTCATAAGAGTCCCCTCCTCCTTCTTCTTCACTATCAGAGTTTTCTGGATAATAAACTGGACGTGGTTTATCTGCATTTCTTTTTCTTGAAATAATTAAACTTGTATCTAAATTTTGATCATCATTAATATAGGATATTTCTTTCATTTTGAATGTTTTAAAAACGTTTTCAGTAAGAATTTTAATTTCTATTGGTGTTAGTTTTAAAGGAAAAATATCTTTAATTTTTTCTTTTTTGAAAAAGTTCTGATTTCCTTCTAGAATTAATTCAAATTGGTTTTTAAAATTGTATTTGTAAATTAATAATTTTCCTTTTTTGTTATGTCCATATAAAAAAAGAGATTTTTTATTTACAAAGAAACCACTCAATGAATTGGCTGTTTTGGATAGATAGACTTCAGTTTTGGATGGCATTCTTAAAACCTTATAGATTTTTTGTTTATTTTGTTTTTCTAATAAAATATAATAATAATAAAGTCGATCGGGTTCTTTATAACATTGCATATTAATCATTTTTGTTCTCTCTTCTAATTGGAAACATTGTTTTTTTGTAATCTGAATTTGAATTCCATCTTCTTCTCCTCCTTCATCATTAGATGATTCTTTAGAGTTTTTACTATTGTCATCATCTTCATTTTTAGTAATTTTGATTCTTTTTGCTGGATTAGAAATGTTTTTTTCTAAAGTGAGTTGTAATACACGTGGTTCTTCATTAATATTTGTTCCATAGATAAATAATGTTTTACCATAAGAATATAAAAGTTCTACATCGTTCATCGGTTCATCCAAAACAAGACTTTTCCATATCTTTTCATTTTCGACGTAATAATTTAATTCTTGTCCATCAAACTGCATTAACATGTCTTTCCAGATACAAAACTGAACATCATCAACGGTTTCTTTTTTAATATATCGAGTAATTTCTTTCGTTTGTTTAGTACTTATATCAACATGGAAAAGTGTATCTTGAGATTTTAAAATAAGAGCAGTTTTTGTTCGTCCACAAAAATTAATTGGTTTTATGTGATGAATTGGTAATTTCAGAAACGTTAAATTTTCTTCTTCTTGGTTTCGCAAATAATATTTTTTTTCTTTTTTCAAATAAATAAGAAAATATAGTCTTTTTAAGTCCATGGTTTGTAATGCAATACAATGATTCACGTTTGGATGAGTTTGATTCAAATTTATATAGAAGAACACGTGATCACGTATCTTAAACTCGTGTTATAAAAGTTCGTGATTATGATTCTTATGACATATGTATTCATACTATTTTTAAAATTCTTTTACACTAATACATTTAAGCTTACCTAAGAAAGATCTTGATTCCATGTGTCTCACGCTGTAACAGGTTGTACAGATTTTACAGCTTTATCTGTAGCAGAGACTTGATGATGATAGATGGAAAACAAGTTCTCTGACCTGACATCATTATAAGTTAAAAAAAAGTCTAAAGGAAGTAGACAATATTTATTACTTTAATACGACATGATTTAGTAGTACAAATTTTTCTATGTCTATATAATTATTAAACAAATAAAAAAAACCTAATGAGTGTTTACAATAGTCATGATTTGAGTTTCAACTTGTTTCGTTTTATCAAATAATCTATTTATGTTCAATACTAAATCTTGTTTTAGTTTTTTAAATTCATTTTCTAAAATAAATTGATTACTTAAAACATTTTGTATAGTATTTTCTTTAATATCTTTAACTGAAAAATTGGTGGATGCAGAACCAAATGGTAAATTGAATAGTTCGGCGTTAGGGTCCAGGAAACTATTGTTTAAAGTATCTGTTAATGGATAATTTAAAACTGGTGGTGGCGTTATAAATTCTTCTAGTATATTTGATGTTGTTAATAATGGTGATGGTAATTCACTAACATTTTCTTGTACAATATTTTCTTTTTTCGTTTGATCAACAGCAATTTCTTTGGATTTATTTTCGTGTTGTTCATAATCACTTATATCCTGTTTTTCAAAAATGTTGCATTCTTCTTCTTGTTTATTCATTTTGTTTTCCACTGGTAAACGAGATTTTTTATGTACTGAATCACTCTTACAAGACTTTTTTCTTTTAGGTGTTATAGATGGAATAGATCTTTTTGAGGAAGGTGAAGAACAACCCAATAATGCTGCATTAACTCCGGCAGTGGTCATTGTAACTAAAGTTAAATGATAACGTTCTGATTAAATCTACAAATATGATTTCTTTATATATAAAGATTGGATCATCACGTAACCAATATTTCATTCTTATGAAAACTTAATATAGATAATAATAAAACATTATATATGTACAATAAAACCCTTTTTAATATTATTATAAACTAAACGTAAAGAAGAAATCTAACCTAAGAAAGGTTTTCTAACTTTTCTTCAAGTTTTGTTAATTTCTCTACTATTTTATTTAAATTATATGCGCAATCTCGTTTTAAGTTATCCAATTCATTTTTTAAAATGAATTGATTTTTTAAAAAATATTGAAGTGTATTTTCAGTCATATTTGTCATATATGGTGCAGATCCAAATGGTAAACTTGTTTGTTGATGTGTAAAACTATTATGTTTTTTATCAACATTTTGATGTGAAACTATTGGAATGTTTGATAATGAAGAGGATGTGACACAACTTGTTTTTGATATTGGAGATGTTGCCGTAGTTTTTGCTCCAGTATCACGATTTACTGTAGTTTGTATAGATGAAGTCACTTGACTTCTTGATGATGATGATGGGGGAGAAGAAAGAGTTTTTTGCCGTTTTAATGATGATGATGATGATGTTGATGCGTTGGCTTGGTTTGTTGAAGAGCAAACCTTTGATTTTTTAACTTGATTTGAATTCCTTTCAATATTTTTAATATTTTGTAAATTATTTCTTTGATTTCCATCTAATGATGTTGAAGCGTTAGCTTGGTTTATTGAAGAGAAAACCTTTGATTTTTTAACTTGATAATAATTTGAATTACTCTCGTCATTTTGTATATTTTGTAAATCTGTACTTGGATTTCCATCTAAGACGTCTTCTGCATTCTTGTATACGAAATTTTTCCTTTTATGATTCTGATTCTGATTATTTTGATTCAATTTTTTAGTTCCTTGTAATTTTTCTTCAGGGTTTTGATTTAGTGGTGTGGTATGTTGATGATGACTATATTTTCTTTTTAAAGAACTATCATTGGACATTTTTGCTGCATCCACTCCAGCAGTTGTCATCATGAACTAAAAAGAAAATTTAATATGAAAATTTTAGTGGATGGAATGAAAGGATCTTTATTTTATTTTTTCTCCCCTTTTTCGCTAAAAATACATTTTATTTTATACAGTTTTATATGCAAAATAGATGTTATGAATTATTTGTTCTAAATTTTCAATTGTTGGTCTTCCATCAGGATCTTTACACCATAATGCTTTACAAAGTTCTTGTTCTTTTATAGATGCATGTTTAAATTGGGGTCGAGTATCTTTAAAACATACAGAATAAACAAGTTCTTCTAATATTATTTCTGGATATAAAATATTCGACCATTCAAATAAACACCATAATATACAGCCAAGTGAATATATATCCATTTTATTTGAAGGAAAAGTGTTTTTAAAAATTTCTGGAGAACTAAATGGTACTGTACAACTAATAAACATTTGTGTTGGACTTGTTGGAGTTATGGGTTTTGAAGAAGCATTCTCCTCATTATTTTGAGTTAATAGATTAATACTAGCACCAAAATCTGAAACTTTCCACGTATTATTTAAATCATAATATAAAATATTTGAAGGTTTTAAATCTAAATGTAAAATAAATTTTTGGTGCAAATATTTTACACCTGAAATGATTGATTTTATACAATGGATTTTGAATGGAGTTGGAACTAAATTTTTTGATTCAATAATATGAAATAAATTACTATTTCCTCCAAAATCCATGTAAATATTAACTATATTTTCGTTCTCCCATTGTATCCGTTGCGTGGTTACAATATTAGCATGGTTTAAATTCAATCCATTGTTTTCTGAATAAATAACTCTTAACCATCGAGTTCTATTTGATAATAATGATGATGATGATGATAATTCTAAATATTTCATTTGTTTAATAACGATGCAATCATTATCTTTGTTTTGATAGAGATATGTCTTTCCAAATCCTCCTTGACCAAGAATTTTTATAAAAGTAAATTCTTTATTCTCAATTTCATTCATAATTTATTATTTTTATCAAAATTGTTTTTTTTTAAATTTCTACTTGAGGAGATAAACTAAAATCTATGTATCCATCAGGTAATAAATAATGTACACATTTTAAAAAACCATCAGATCTCAACAAAAGTTTAACAGAGTTACTAAAAATATGTTTAAAAAGAACTTCAAACTTTTGAAAGTTATATGTAAAGGAATTTTCTTGAAATTTATAAAATTTTAAGCCAGATCCTATTTCATCTTTTAATATAGCTTGACTAGTTCCAGTAATATCATGAGTCATTAAATTCAATATCTTTTCTTTTTCTCCTAGAAATGTAACTTGAACTTCTTCTCCTAATAATGCTTTAATTGCTTCCTGAAAAATTTTTGTGTCAACGTCAAATTCAATGTCGTACTCAGGTTGTGTTATATTGAAAGAATCTCCTTGAATATCTAAAAGTTTTATAGAATAAAATATATCTTCTACGGAAAGATGTATTTCATCTGTATTAAGTAAATATACATTAATAAAATTCTTAGAAGCCAGTTTAGAAAGATACATACAAAATATATTTAAATTAAGTCCAAATGTTATTATATCTTTTTTTGAATTGAAAACTAAACTTTCAAACATATCCCTTTTTAGATTAACATTACAGCAAATAATATGATCACTTGTTAATCCATGTATAGAAAAACCTTTTTTGCTTGCATAAACAGTACAAACATTTAAGATTTTGACTGCGTTCATTAATTTTATAAATTCTTTAACATTTGTATATCTAAAACTGAATATTGGTTTACTAATCTTTTTAGAAGACATGATTAAAAGTTTAAAAAACATATAATAAATAAAACCTTATATAAAGGAATGAATTACGTATGATAAAAATGTCAAGTAATGAACAATTCATTATTATTAAACTAAAAACATGTTTTATAATTGCGTTAGTTTAAAACAAGTCAAACGAAGAGGAAACAAATGTATTTTAACAAGCGAAAGAAGAAGAGAAAAAAATTAAAGTCGATTTCTATGAATATGAATTATATAATAATATAAAGATATCATTTACGCATGATAGAAATGTCGAGTTACATATGATTCATTATTGTCACACTAAAAACATGTTTTATAATTGCGTTAGTTTAAAACAAGTCAAACGAAGAGCAAACATATATAGTTTAACAAGCGAAAGAGGAAGAGGAGAAAGTTAGAATCAATTAAACATGAATTGAATTGTGTAATGATATAAGACATGACTTACGTATGATAGAAATGTCGAGTAATATACGGTTCATTATTGTCACACTAAAAACATGTCTTATAATTGCGTTAGTTTAAAATAAATCAAACGAAGAGCAAACATATATAGTTTAACAAGCGAAAGAGGAAGAGAAGAAAGTTAAAATCAATTAAACATGAATTGAATTGTATAATGATATAAGACATAACTTACATATGATAGAAATGTCGAGTAACATACGCTTTATTATTGTCACACTAAAAACATGTCTTATAATTGCGTTAGTTTAAAACAAATCAAACGAAGAGCAAATATATATAGTTTAATAAACGAAAGAGGAAGAGAAGAAAGTTAAATCAATTTCTATGAACATGAATTATACAATATAACTAACCTTTAGATTTTTTTGAGATTGTTTACTGAGAGTGAGTTGTTCTTCCTCTGCCTACTAAGTCTGGTTTGAAAAACTGAATACTGAGAAGTATTCTTTTATCATATAGATGTTGACATTTTCGTGAGAATGCATGAGATAAATAACATATGATGTTATTTTAAGAAAAGGCTTTTAAGAGATTATGATAAGAAGTTGCCGCAATGTCTATAAGTCCGGAACTGTTATTTACATTTCAAAAGAAGTAATTAAAACTAACACGAAATGTTTTTCACTGTTGATTAGTAAGAATGA